>JAIWNI010000166.1:0-39161 GCA_025331435.1 Choanephora cucurbitarum | reverse complement strand
ACGTAAATCATCAATCTCCTCAGAATTTTTTTGCAGGTGTGTCTCCTTTATCTTCCCTTCTTCAGATGACATAGTCTCAGCTTGCTGTACTTTCTTGATGTCACTTTTTTTCTACATTTGTATGCCAATGAACGTGATACGACTATTTCTTGTTTGCTTGCTCGTCTTCTCTTAGCATATAGTCTTTTTCGGTTGTTTGATCTTGTTACTAGATCCCTTACGCTGCTTCCTCTTTTTTTCTCAGTAGTTGAAACTTGTTGATTTTTTGTAGTAACTTTTGCTTTTGCCTCTAGATATTGGTTTCTCTAATTTTGGGGAAGGGGAGAGGCGCCTAGTTGAAAATGCTGATAGTGAGAAGAGCTTCAAAATTTTGTCAAACGCAGTGTGTAACTTTATATCGTTCCTGGACATGTCCCTTAATTTAATTTTACAATAAGCAGCCCCTGTTCTCTTGATAGTGTTGTTTGTTTTCATTTTATTATTAATTATTTCCTGCAGTATTTCATTGAAGACATGTTCACCTGTTGAGCACGGGAAGTTCAAGTCGATCTTTTGTGTCTTCTTGATATGAGTTCAAATGATAATGTTGAAAGAAAATTTCTTGTAACTAAAGGCTTATTGGGAGAGAAAATCAGACTTACTTGAGTAATGCAGTTCCACATAGGCGAGGCACTGCATAAATGGAGCGAATATAGTACAGTAGAAAACGGGTACTATAATTGAAATTGCACAAAAAAAATGACATTTTGAACACAGGCTGATATTGTGTTCTTAATCTCTTCTTGCCACTTGCTATTTATTTATTTTGCGACTAACATCAAAGTAAAGCAAAGACTCTTTTTTATTAGTGTAAATGAAACAAGATTCCCAAGAGATTCCTATTGTTGGTTCTTTGGCAGAGCCAAAGTTACAATGGCTGTTTGGAGCGTCAATTTGAAAAATGCGTACCCGAAATTGAGCTGATATAATCAAATCTATCAAATTTAAACTCGGTAAATTTAAAGCTTTGTTTCTTGTCAATAAAGAAAATTTTAGCTTTGCGTAAACACAGTAGTTATTTACCAAAAAAAGACTTATGCAGCGTTATGATTGGCTGGAAACTTTATTTTGATCATCTGCGATTGAATTATGTTACAGAGTCCGGCTTGATCTTGCACTATAAACTATTTTCTTTTATTTCGAGCTTTGCCCTTTTTCCTTGTTCTCCCCTTTTTCTCTTGTTCCTTTTTCAAGAATACTCGTATAGATCGCTATGGAAGAAAGTGCTAGTCCTGCTTTGATGAGGCTTAGAAACAAGCCTGAAGCCCCTCGTATTGACTTTTCAGTCTATACACAAGATGACGGAACTGTTGTAAGCACCAAAGATCGTGTCATTAAAGGTACTTACAAAGAAATACCCACACATACCCACACATGCACACACATGCACACACAGGCGTAGAAAGAGAGACAATCAACAAAATCTGTTTGGTATTGGATGTATATATTTATGGGATTTTTTTTCTCGGGTATAGATGTACCAGCACCTGCTGTGACACTACCAACGGATGAAGAATTCTGGAGCAAAGAAAGACCCGGACTACCCGATATTAAGTTCTTAAAGGACCACTTCTATAGAGAAGGAAGACTGACTGAGGAACAGGCGTTGTATATTCTCGAAAAGGGTACTGAGATATTGAAGACTGAACCCAACCTTTTAGAAGTGGGTGCACCCATCACAGGTAAAAGGAGAGAAATAGAAATAGAACCAGCCAAGGTATAGGTATTGATATTTTTATTCTACTTGTAGTGTGTGGTGATATTCATGGTCAATATTATGACTTGATGAAATTATTTGAAGTTGGTGGCGATCCTGCCAACACCACTTACCTGTTCCTTGGTGATTATGTAGATCGGGGCTATTTTTCAATTGAGGTAGACACTAAAAAAGAAATCGACTATACTAGTTACTAAATCAAATGATTCAATTAGTGTGTGTTGTATCTATGGTCACTAAAGATGTGGTATCCCAATAGCTTTTTCTTACTTAGAGGAAATCACGAGTGCAGGCACTTGACAGATTATTTTACTTTTAAGATTGAATGTAAGTGAAGCAGAAGATAACTGTAGCCGAATGTTGCACTAAATAATATATTCACAGGCCGTCATAAATATACTGAAAGTGTCTATGAAGCATGTATGAATTCATTCTGTTCATTGCCTTTGGCTGCTATCATGAACAGACAATTCCTTTGTATTCATGGCGGTCTTTCTCCCGAACTACAGACATTAGATGACTTAAAGAAGGTATGGTTTATGTGCTCCACATGGCAATCTTGTCACTAAGAAAAAAAGAAATAGATTGATCGCTTCCGTGAGCCTCCCACGCATGGGCTGATGTGCGATCTTCTTTGGGCTGATCCACTTGAAGAATTTGGACAAGAAAAGACAAATGAGACTTTCATTCATAACCATGTACGTGGCTGTTCATACTTCTTCAGTTACCATGCGGCCTGTCAATTCTTGGAGAGAAATAATTTATTGTCAATTATTCGAGCACATGAAGCACAAGATGCTGGGTAAAAAAAGAAAAAAGATAGACATTGTGATATTGTTATTGACTACTATTTATGTAAGTTATCGTATGTATCGAAAGAGCAAGACAACTTCTTTCCCTTCAGTCATGACCATCTTCTCCGCACCAAACTATCTCGATGTATATAACAATAAAGCAGCCGTGCTAAAATACGAAAACAATGTTATGAATATCCGCCAATTCAACTGTACACCCCATCCATATTGGTTGCCTAACTTCATGGATGTGTTCTCTTGGAGTTTGCCTTTCGTCGGTGAAAAAAGTGAGTTATCCGTTTCATACATTGACAACAATCTAATTTATTCTATTCATCAAACCAGTTACCGATATGTTAATTGCAGTGTTGAATGTATGCAGTAAAGAAGAACTTGCAGATGACGACAAGAAGCTTGTAGAAGATAAAACTAATAGCTTGCCAGAAGATGCAGAGCAACGTCGTATTGTTATTAGAAATAAGATTATGGCTGTTGGCAAGATCTCACGCGTGTTCTCTGTATTGCGTGAAAACTCAGAACGTGTAATGGAACTCAAGTCACTATCTCCTACGGGTAAATTGCCCTTAGGCACATTAGCTTTAGGTGTCGAAGGATTGAAGTCAGGTAAATAGAGAAAGGATCTCATTTTTTTTTAATGGATGTGTATACTTATAGCACCTTATTAGCCATCACTACATTCGAAGAGGCTAAGCGCTCTGATCTTGAAAATGAACGCTTACCACCTACCCGTGAAGTGAAGGAGCAATTACTGAAAGAGGAAACTGATAACAGAATCCGTACAGCTGTCGAAGAAGAAGATCAAGCTATGGAGGAAGTTGCGGACGCTATGTTTGATTAGATTTTGCCAATACAATAAAATAGCTTTTAATGTTACAATATCTAAAGAGCCTAGTATCTATGTGCAGTCAACCAAAGGAGCAATCGCGTTTTCGCTTTTTGAAACTACACTAGACTCTATCACCCGTATTAATGCTCGTCCCTTGTAGATATTACCATATGAATCTAATCCTAGTTTTATTGGAATTCTTCTCAATCTCGTAATATTCTTATCCAACTGCATTTTGTGCGATTGTTGTCATCTTGGCCCATATGTGGATCCCTATCATTTGGTTGTCTGTATTTTGGTCCGAATGTAGCTTTTGTCTACATCAACATTTATTTGGTCATCCTGCTCTTCGCTTCCATGACTCGATTCGTTTTCTAATAAATGTGAAGCTCATTCATTGTCTTGGTATGCACTGTTTTCCGGTAGCTTTATGTCTTTTATTTGTGTATCTCCTCTTTATTGTTTGATCGTTTGGCTTCCAGTCCTGCTTGGGCATGAATATCATCAGCAGCTCTCCTGAATTTTTGGAGACTTGTCTTTGTCGTTCAAGGCGAAGGATGATAATCAAATGTCTTCTGTGTTTCTTTATTTCATACTTTAGCCACTCACCCATCTGATTTTCGTTTTCTTTTAAACAACTGATTTCTTCATCTTTGATGATTTACTGTCTTGCAGAAGCAATGCAATAGAACACAAGTAACAGAAAATTACCTAAAAAGAAAAAAAGTTCTCCAATTCAGGAAAGGCTTGTACTGTCACAAGGAATACTATGTCGTAATCATGGCCCTAGAATTAACCGGAATGAAGCCTAAATATTAAGCTTTTTGATTGAAACGGAGGTTTGCAAAATGCTCATTATCTCAATATTGTTATTGTTTGTTGTGTGTGACACCATAGAGAAAAAGGAAAACTATAAACATTTAACAATAAAGCATGAAAGAAAGTCACTTTATTGCAATAAAAAGTGCTTTCGATTTCATGTCAAGCATTCTTCTCTCTCTTTCTTTCTCTACCCTCAACTTAATATAATGAACGGAACCTTTACTCAATATCCTATTCCATTCGATCATATAAAACGCAATAAAATGGTTTCGACAGAGAGGCAGTCAACCTTGATGATGCGTTACAGTCAAAGCAGTAGCACAGCTGATTGTAAATCGATAAACTCATCGACATCCTTTCGCTTAAGCAGCACACCTATCCAGCAGAGAATTCATAGAAAGCCAGTAGCAAATAATCCCATCTATAGCTTGCATCAAGAAAAACCAGCCCAAAAAACTCCATCTTCACCACCAATAACCAATCCAGAATCGCCAAAGAAAACAGCTTCAAAGCATGCTTCAATGCAAGTACCTTTTTCAGTCGACATGAATTACAGTGATGATATTACTGATACTCATGGACCTGAACAGTCTGTGCTTCGTAGCGAAATGGTACTGCCGAACAACGTGGATTATTTAGTCAGATCCCGACGTCATTCATGCAGTGCTACCTACCATATCAACTATGCAAATTTAAAGCAAATCTCAAATAACGGCTCTGAGTCGATGACGAGCAGCAAAGAGAATACTTTATCAAGTGTTAGTGCTTTGTCCACACCGAGTTCTAAACGCACTACCAACTTCTGGTATCCTCGTACTGAAAGCCAAACAGAGCCTCTTGAACCCTTAAAGAGAGGTCTTAGCAAAAAACTTCGTGGTCTGCTCCAACCGCACCGAACACAGATAGAAGAGGGAGGCTCTAAAGAGCAATATTATCAGGACTTTCTCTTCAGCTTGAAGCGATGTCAAACACCTGAGTCAGCAGATGATGATTGTTCTCCTTTAGAAATATTAAAGTAAGTGATGTAATCTCGAACAGACATATGCTTTTATTTTAATAGCTATCCCCCTCTTAGTCAAACGCATACGGTATCTGATACACTTCAGTTTAATGATTCTGATCTTGCTCAGGTCGACAGTTATGCATCCACAGTTCAACAGCGAGGACCATTGTTAACTCCAGCCATTTTATCTCAAAAGTTTTTAACAAGACCATACAAGCGAGAACTCTTCAGATTGAGAGCATTGTTCATTTGGGTTACTCAAAACATACGTCCTGAATATCATCAAAAGAGAAATGATCTTATTTTGCTACAGAAGCAAAGGGACATCATGGCATCACAACCACCTATGACACCACATAAAACTTCTAATTTTAGGCAACGATTCAGTAAAATGACGCAATATGATGTTGATACAACACCTGAAGAAGAAATCAGGTTGGACGCAATGCGTATACTAGAAGAAGAGGCCAACTCTTTAACAGCGGCCGTTCATACGTTATCCAAATGCATGGGTGAATCTGCACACCAAGTATTACAACAAAGAAGCTGTAAATCGGCTTTTGGAATGGCTCACTTATTTTTGGAGATGGTATTGGCAGCTGGATTTGACGATGCACAAGTAATATATGGATATTTAAAAGGTTATTATTAGGTAAAATGGGAGGAGGGACAGAAAGGAAGCTAGCTAGAGAAAAAGTGAGGGAGTAGAAATGAAAGAAAAGAAAGATAGATGGATCGTCTATATTCAAGCCATACTGATTCTCTTGGAAAACAATAGCTCCAAAAGATACAATTGCTTCAACATCTAAAAGCAAACTTCCGATTAATCATGCTTGGTGCTCAGGTAATTCATACATTTTTTTTTGGAGAGGAAAAAGTAATATAGTAACTCTGACTGTAGTCAATATTGATGGAGAGTATCGAATGATCGATTGCTGGCTCGCATCACCTTATTATCCGCAAAATGGCAATAAGGTGGAATCGCATTGGTTTCTGACAAAGCCAACTGACATGATCTTGACACATTTACCCAAAAAGTCAATGGATCAGTTACTACAGTCGCCTATATCTCCTGCTGCCTTTTTCTCTTTTCCTTATGTCCGAGTTCCTTTCTTTTCACATCGCATCCAACTACTTGCATATCATACCCAACCTAGAGATCAAGGCCTTTTCTATATTTCGCTCAAGCTGTCATCAAGAAACATCGGTTGTTATGTAGAAACAGAAGGTGAAGATGGATCATTTGTACGAGGACTTGCTCAATGTTTGTTAGACAGTCAAGACAACAGGATATGTAAAATAAAGGCGATATTGCCACCCTACCAAAGTTCAGGTTGGATCAAAATCTATGCTGGCCCTAAAATTGTTCCAACAAGTTCAACTGGACACCATCATCAACATCAAGAAATTGTAAATAAGACTCACTACCCTTTAGCACTTTGTGTGCGCGTCTCAAATCCATATCCACAAGAAGAAGCGTTTAATTTTGTAAATCTTTATGTTGATCCGAATGAATTTTATATACAGGAGCCTCAGTGTCATCAGCTGTTTCCATTGCAGACATACCAATTTTGCATTAAGGCTAATCGATCAGATTACCGTGCAACACATCATAAACTAGCCATCAAAAGTCCTACCGGAAAGCTGTCCAAGCTCATGTATTGTCCACAAGATCAAACCTATGATGGCACAGTGACTATCACAGAGACAGGCAAATGGTCTCTTATATGTTTACAGCACCAAGCGGGAGGATCTTATACAGTTGCCAATTGGTCATGTACACTACCTTTTATCAAATAATGTCTGTCATTCCATTCTTGTTTATATAAAGAAAACCAATGCTTATACTAAACTGGCCTTCTAATCAGACAGATGCTCCTTTTTCCTGACCGAAATCTGAATTCAAACACTAGAGCCTTCAACTTTCATCATTTTGCGTATAGAAAAACATATGCTATGCGGCCAAATTATCCTTCATGTTAATCACAAACGTCTTTTAATTTTTTTTTAAGAAAAATGTACAGCAGATTAAAAAAAAAAAGGAAGAAATTGTACAAGCACCATGGTAAAAGAGAAGTATAGCTTTTCCAACACTAAGCTACATAACTCTTTTGTGGCATGAATGTGTGTGTATGTGTATATGTAGGTGTGTATGAGTGAGTAATGTCTGTTTAGAAGCCAGGAGCACGAAGTTGTTGAGGTTGTTGTTGTTGTTGTTGAGGCTGTTGAGGTTGACCATAGACGTTGCCAGTAGTCATCATCTATCATGGAATGAGCTTAGCATCACATAATGCGCGTCTTTTCTTAAAAAGAAACTTACTTGTTGTGAGCCTTGTTGTTGCAAAGCTTCATTTTCATAAGCAACCAAAGCTTGTTCCTTTTCAATTTCCAAGGCCAAAGGCAAGACCAACAAAAACATGGAGGTAGTAATAACCCAAGCACTCTTACCGACAAAAGTGGCACCTGTCTTTCCCCAAGAAGTCAAGGTAGAGACACTGTTGGAAATTCTGTTTCTGTGCTTAAGAGGGACAATATCCTTTAAAGCAGCAATTCTATCCAAGATAGATTCATCTTCATCGTCAAACTCGTCGTCAGAAAAATCAGAATAATCGTCTTCGCTATAGACTTCGACTTCTTCGTATTGATCGGCAGAGACTTCTTCGAGCTTGACCATATTGTATATAAGCTGTTTGAGAAAGAAAGAAAAAAAATGAAAAAAAAAAACGAAATCTACTAAAAAGCGGTCCATTTTTTTAGTGTCGGAGGGCCCATGTCACAATTTTCTCTTTGTTTGACAGTTAAGATCAATTGAATAACTCTATAAAATCAATATCAAGAGAAGGAAGATGAGATACATAGCCGCCTTTAGACTGATATGTATCATAATCTTCAGGATTTCTCTTCTTTTCATGATTTGAGGCATGTCAGGTTACTTTTTTTTTTTCTTTTGATGATTGTATCAAACGCTGTGTTTTATTTTAGTTTCTTAGCAAGCGGACTGGCTTTCTTTTTACTTTTTTGAAACACAGACCAATAATGCGCAAGTCCTGTTTTACTGTCTGATTTCATGCAAAAACAAAAGGTCTTACACGGTAAATAAACAAAAAGGCTTATTACTAATTTAATCAAAATGGAGCTTCTATATGCATATAATGTACAGTTAAAATTTATCAAAGACTGATAAATAATGGTATGGCTTTTTCTTCTGTCACAATATTACTCGCTAGGCTTATTGGCCACTCTAGCTTCTAGCTCCTTTGCCCTCTTTAAGCTCTCATCGAGTTCTGCTTGAATAGAAGCTAGTTCCTTGTCTTGTTTCTCGCGTCGTTTTATGTACACTTGTTCGACTTCTTCTTTTGATAAAGAATCATTCGCTTCTAATTCTTCTACTGCACTCATAAGTGTCTCTGTCTGTCCTTTTATCTCTTCAAGTTCCTTTGACTTTTCTTTTGCCTGTTCTATCAGGTCGGGCAGTTGAGTGATTTGATCAAGCTTCTGCTTGTGTTCGCTTGTGATGCTACTTAAACGCTTCTGTGCCATCTCGATCTCATGATCCAGGTTCTTATTATCTTCTGTGAGTAGATCAAGTTGGTTCTTAAGATCGTCTATCTTTTGCTTAGACATAACAAGAAAAAAAAATGAATGAGAGAAAGAAAAAATAATAATTGAAATGCAGATAGAATAATTGTACTTCGTAACGCGGTATGCGCGTTTCTTCTCCCCCTTCCTCTTTTATCATAAGGAAATGGGTGCCGAACCTATTCCCTCTAAAATGCTTGGCTTTTAGATGAAGGGCTTTGTTTCCAGTTGTTTTCTACAACAATATGATAGCGTCTTGCGACTTCTTGGCTGACTCGCATGCATTAAAAGCACATGCTTAATAGCAACTATCCCCTCTCTTTTTTCAGGGACTTCATGCCAACAAGTAGCCTTATGACAGGCTTAGTCATAGGCAAGGTGATAGACCATCTAGGTTTAGTCACAATCTATGATTCACGGCCTTTTCTCTCATTCTTGCTACCAAAAGTGCTCATGTAGAACAAAATTCTGTGTGTCGATCAATTTCAGTAGGCGATTAAAACGGCCTTTAAGTCATTCACCTGATATGCATGCCTAAGTATACATAAACAATTAAGTGGATAGAGAGGAAGGGTTCACTTATACGATGCTGCTAAAAGACACTGCCAAGAAAGCAAGATCAATGCTGTCTATGACCCATAGTTGCCAAGAAGAGTGCTGGCGTTTAAAATTTCCATCTTTCCTATTTCTTTTTTTTGGGCGATCCTTATTTCCTGACGGAATCAAAAGTCTGCCAAGAAAGCAATGTCATCTAAACTAGTATAAAAATAATAAATTCTGATCTTACCACACTCCCTCTTTCTTTCACTCTCTCCAATGTCGCTACTTCCTTCCCCACCATCTTCACCTATCGAGACAGTCTCAAGAAAGCGCTCTTATTCTATCTCTTTCATACAGAATGAAACTTCACAAGAGCCTATCAAGAAGCACCCAAAGATGAACACAACCCTACTCAAACTCTATTTAGAAAAGCATGCTTCACCTAATACATGCGATCAAACCTATCATCGTTCTTTACTTAGCTGGGCATGTACGGATCAATCGATAGATTCAGTAAAGCAGCTGCTACAGTGCGTACAGTTGGACATCAATCTATCATCGGGTCCAAATCATACAACAGCCTTGCATGAAGCATGTCTATCGGGATTTACTTTAGGAGTTGAACTATTGCTGCAACACCCAGATATCGATGTCAACAAGCCAGATTGCCAAGGAAGAACGGCTGTCCATTATGCAGCTCAATTAAATCAATTAGGGTGCCTAAAGCTACTGTCTGGCCGTGCTCGACTTGACATCTCTGATTCTTATGGTCAACTTCCTATCCACACAGCCACACTGTATGGACATAGCCGTTGTGTTCAGCTGTTACTTGAATGCAACTCATCTAGCCAAATAGACTTGATCACTACAGTCAATCCAATAGACCAGAGGGACACACTAGAGCTCGCTATTGTTATGGGCAATTCACATACGCTGAATTTGTTACTGAATGCTCTTTCTAGTCAACCTAAGCGATCAGGGCTTGTGTCTTTAGCAGTCGAATGGAACCGAATCGAATGCCTACAGCTGTTACTTCAACAGGGCTATCCTATAGATGACAACAGTCTACTAACAGCAGTACAACAACGAAAGATTGATATAGTCCGACTCTTGGTCAATGCAGGGGCTAGAGCATGTTTGTCTATGGGACGAAATCCGTCTTTATTATATGCAGCAAATCACGGTTTTGTAGAGATGGTGCCTTTCTTGATAACATTAGATACCTCAAGAGACTGTATACAACAAGCACTTCTATTAGCCTCAACCATAAGTTTACGTGATCAACTGTCAAGAATAATCATTCACACTTTAAATAGACTAAAAAATCAGAACATCCCAATGAAATAATATAAGCTGTATCATATTTGTTTAATAATAAAAGAAAGCAAAAGGGATCCAAAGTAAAGATAATTAGAGGACATTATTAGGATTAAAAGAAAAGAAGTTGTCTAGAGAGTGTGTGTGTGTGTACATAATAAATTAGTTGACGTATTCCAATTGGGTACCAAAGCAATAATCCCAAATCTTGGATGTGATACCATAACCACCTTCATAGTTCTTGTAGTGGTGTGCCATATGGTATTTCTTCATTTCTGTAAAATGATACTTGAACACTTTAGCATGATGAAGATAATAGTGAACACAGTCATACAGAATGTAACCAAAGAAGCCACCTGCAATCACGCCATGAGCCATCATTGGTGGGAATAAGAAATGACCAAGGTTTACTAAAGGGTATGCAATGATGATAGCCAATGTAGGTGGCATAACCAATCGAAGTCTACACAATAATCCATAAGTCATCTTTCTCTATTTCCCTATCAGTCGCATTTTACCTGTCCATTGGTAAATAATGATGAAAGCCATGAATGACGAAATGAAGCACAAAGGCAGCTTGATGATCAGGTAACATATCATCCAAATGGAAAAAAAATCTGTGTAGCAAATATTCCAATAGAGTCCAAATCACTATGCCTAGACCAAATGACATAGTTGTACCTTTCATATAACCATAAGCTAATGACTGATGTAACTGATAGCCCACATAAGGTAGCCAGACAGTAGGTATCACATACCAGGCTGTCTTTGTCAATGGTTCCAGAAGAGGATGACCAAAGAAAATGGCTGAAGTAGGTATATAGCGAGGCTTATGAACTTGCTCAAGATAGAACTCCTTTGTATAACGAGCACGAATGAGCTGAGGAACAAGTGCCTTACTAAGGTCAAGGAATTGATTCTTCTTGATATCTGTTGTGATATCAGTTTCATTAGGCATAAAGTCTTCTCTGTCAAACGTCTTGCTCTCCTCTTCTTCTTCCAACAGTTGCATACGCTGCTCATGAACAGAAGTCTCATGAGAAACAACACCAATACAGTATTCTTCAAGGATCTCATAGGCTGAATCAGAGTGTTCATGTTCAAGCACATCTTTCATCACTTCAGTGACATCTTGTCCACCGTAGTCAAGAATAAGGTCATCTCCACCTGGATGGCCATGGAGGAATTCTGTAACATCGTAGACCTTGCCTTTGAAGATGACCCAGCAAGAATCTGATGACTTGTGCTTGGAGATTTGATTCAGAGTGAGCTGTTTCAAAGCCATGATTGCTTTTGTTACACTAGGAAAAGATAGAAGGAAAAAAAAAAGAAAGAGGATTTAAGGTGGTTTCAGCACAAATTAAAGTGACAAATACTACTCAGATATTAGCAGTCTCTCTTTATTTTCACCGAATCAATTTGAAGCTCAAATTCTAATTTCTAGATTAAAAAAAAAACACTTTTTGGATCTCATATTTTAGCAAGAGAAAAGCTGGGGAGAAGAAAGCGATCTCTTCTGTTGCCTATAGAAAATGATAAAGCATTGAAAGACCCTTAACAATAGTTGTCATGGAAAATGTGGTTTCCGCATTTGACGGAGATTTCCGAAAAAAGAAGGGGGATGTCGTACAAAACAGACCTTATTCAATTCTGTTACAACTCTAACGGATTATTGTATTCAATGCAGCGATGGAAATAACAGAAGAAACGTTGATAGAGTGTGTTTGTAGCGCAAAACACTTCTTCATTATGCAACTCATGAGGGTCTTTGGAATAAACTCAAATAATTCCTACAGTTTCAATGAATTCAGATAGAGAATATTGCTTTTGAGAAATAGCTCAAACAATGTCACTTTATCACCAAAAAAAAAAGCAAATGATATATTCAGCCATTGAATCAGATATTAATAATTTTGCTAGGTTTTATTAAGATATTATTATAAAGAATAGAGGCTATGATACAGGTGATAGTAATAATAGTAAATAAAAAAAAAAGGATAGGATATCATATGATGCTTAAGTTTAGTAGTCATATTTTTCTTCGGATCGGACACGACCAGGACCACAAATACAAGCAAAGCAGTAAGAGATACTTGAGATCAAAAGAGCAACAAAGGCACCAAGCGTCATCCAAGTAGAGGGACCTAGAGAGCCAGATACAGAACTACCTGCATCCTTAGCGGCATTCACACCTTTGACGGCAATGACCAGAATGATAACAAACACAACCAATTGCACAACAAAGGCCACAAAGGTCATCAAAGACGCCAAGAAGTCAGGACCTCTTCTGAAACTACTCAAGATCGTGATAACAAGAGCAATGAAAGTGAAACCCAAAGCGATCCAGTAGAGAATGAAGTTGGCTAAGAACACTTTGTCGATATGGTTGATTTGAAGATATTGGCTGACTCTGCTGACTGTGCTCCAGTCAAAGGCTGGAGTGGGTTGACTACAGGAAGAGACACTATCACCAGTGCCACTACAATAACTCCATAGCCCAAACGTGAGGAATTCTCGACCTTCGTTTACCTTTGCAAAGTAAAGTGAACGCAGGAAAGGTTGATTGTATGTTGATCCAATCATTGTAAACACCTGAAGGACAAGTGCAGCAAAAGTAAAAAATGTAGCTATAAATCCAAAGAAACTCATGATAAAGAAATAGAGAGAAAGAGATGATATTCAACCTATTCGTTTTAGAGTCTATCCTTTTTTTATATTGTTTTGTTTTGACGTGTGATAGTATAAAAATAGTAATTTACTTTATTTATGTACTAAACGTATTTGACCAGTAGGCTTGTTTCGTCCAATCAAAATCATTCTTGGCAAATAGAAGAGAAGAAACAGATGTAATCCAGGTTACTTCAAATACGTCATGTCATTTTTAATTTCTACAGTACCCAAGCTGAACACAAGCTTATTTGGATCTCTGTTATTTTCCTTAAATAACGCATCTCTTTAGATCATTCATACTTCATGCTATTGAAAATGATATCATCATAGGAAACAATCACTAACCTTTTAGCCATACACGCGCCAATCACTAAAGTGCTTCACCTAGACTACTTTAAATACAAGCCACGCCAATAGTTACACATCAGCCGCCTCCTCTTTCCTTCTGCTATTTCCAAGACAATCGGAAAAACAACAACAACAATAGAATAGGACAAAGGCTGTTTGCAGGCAGTCAATCTTTCAGTACTCTAAAGAACCCGTAATGGTTGAATTCTTTCAGTTAGAGTCCCTTTCTCGATAGGTGGCATTGCGTACGTATATTTGTTGTCAAATCGATGTCGTAAATATAAGAGCAGTTAAGACGTTTTTTAAATTTCTTCAAACCTATAATGTACACTTTTTTGTAAGTTCTACCTTAACTTTTGTGTACTGTCAAGGCCTCTATTCATCATTTATTGTTCTCTCTTTGTTAGTCTATGTAAAGACGCAAACCTAGTGTTCTCCACTTTTCTGTTTATGTTCATTGCCTGATGCTGTCTCAGTAAAGCTCTACAAGAGCCTTAACACCTCTGCTATAGAGAATTTCTTAATTCTAAGTGGTTTAAAAATCCTTAAATTTGATTGGCTGGAAAAACAGGGCACGAAAAAAAAGTTCAAAAAATGAAAGATTTATATGCGAACCCCTATACAACGCTGCTGTCGATTTTTTTAATGATTGCTTTTTGAAAACGAGACACTATGATATTTGCTCAGATTTTGTAAAGGGCATTTTTGAAAAAAAAAAATAGGTGTTGTATTTTTTAAGAAACAGTTTTGTATGATTCATACAATATATGGTGACACAAATCTCAAGAAAATGATGCTATTAATTTAAAAGAAGCATTTTATTCAATAAATCAAGCTTATTTTCTCAAAGTCTTTCAACACATCGTAGTCAATAGCCTTACATCTATTATAACCAATGGAGTATATTTCAGATTCACTCTGGAAAGAAACCGGATAGCCTGAGCACCTTTTATACTCTTTAAATACATCTACTTGATAGCAAACTGTTTAAATTGAGGATAGCAGACAAACAATGAAAAGAAAAGCTTTAAATAGCTCAAAACCAGAGCACATTTTCCTTCCAGTTTTCACAATGTGCTGATTATGCACTAAAGATTGAACCTTACATAACAACACTTTTATTGCTTTTTTAGTGGAGGCAAAGAAGTAGGTACTATATGTTGGTGATGTCTTTTGTTCTTCTGTATCTCAGCATTCCCATCCCAGTCCTGAACAGTGATAGCAGGCAAATCTTCAGGTGCCTCTAATCCTTTTGAACATACGATAGAGATTGTTTTTGGTTCTGTAATAGGCAATCTCGCTTCTAATTCAAGCTCATCATCATCCAATTCGTAATCAGAAATTTCTGCTGCGTGCATCAAATCGGAGGCCAGAACAGCTTGATTAGGTGCATCTTCCTCTATTTGTTGCCATCCTTCACAAGGCGATCCAGGTGGTGAGATGAGCAGGTTGCGTTCAAACTTGGGCACCTGAAGTGATCCAGAATTGGGATCTACATGAATAGCAAAATGCTGTATATACATCCATGTTACAACCTGAACTCATCACAGTCATTTTCTTTCTTTTTACCTGTCCAAAATAAACACGAATGGGAGTGAGCTGATGGCCTTGATCTTGCCAACCCTCTTTCGAATCTGCCTCTTTGTTGACTAGTTCTAATATTTCTGGGAAAGGCTCGTTTGGCTTCCATAACAATGTGCTATGGTCTAATGCTTTTTTTGCCTCAAGTGCATGTATTGTTTCTTGGTAAATGATCATTAAGCGACGAAAGCCTTTCATAGGCACAAAGGTATAGAGAGGACCAAATTCTGCAAAGGCATCATGAATTGTAAGCATAGCATCATCACAGCCAAAGAAGCATAGTGGAACATTGGGTATCAATAATGTGTTGGTGGCTATCGATTCTACTTTATCGAAATGAGACATTTTTTAAAGAAAAAATAAAATAATGCATTTTGTCACTGACGTTTTAATTATACATTTTTTTTATAATTTCTAAGACAATTAAATTATGTATTTCAACTGAAATATAGTGTACAAAAGCATTAAAAATGGACAAGAAAGGGAGAGAAAAAAAACGTACATATACACAAGCATCTAGCTATATATAGAGAAATAAGAGAAAACAGATCTCAGCTTATTCTACTTCAACATCAACACCAGTGGCTGAGGCAGCAGCAGCTTCAGGTGTCTCTGGTTGTTGACCTTCCATTGCCTTTTGCTAAAGAAAGAAAATAAGATCAATCATCCTTTCTTTTCGAAACATCTTTCCTATCTCTCTCTCTCTCTCTCTTATCTATACCTCAATAGCCATAATAGAGGCAATAGTCTGGAAGACAGGTTCAGGAATTGTCTTTTGGTAAATCATAATCAATTCCATTGGTGCAGGATAAACCTTAAGAGCCTTATAGAAGGGCAAAATAGCTTCATCATAGTATTGAGGACCTAAGGACCAAAGTGTTAGGCTTGTACTCATCGACTTAGCTCACTAGATATAATTTACCTTGTCCACACAACTGTTCACCTGCTGCAACTTGTTCCATAAAGTACTTTTCTTTTTGTTCAGGTGTAGTAGGGTAGTTTTCCCGGGCACATTCAACAATCACTTTTTCAATCAATTTCAACTTGGATTCCTTTGAGTTCTTTTCTGCCTTTTCAGCATCCTTGGCAGCCTTCTTCTTCTCGCGTCCTAATTTTTTCGAGAGGAAACATATAAGCGTTATTTTTTATGTCTTTCAAAAAAAAAAAAAACTTACTCAATTGCTTTCTAAATTCAGGGTTGCTACGTCTTTGAGAATCAAAGTAAACAAGGTATCCGAGACCCAAGGTGGCAACTACACCAGTAGCAATCAAGGCAACAGTAGAAGTCTTCATGGTAGTTATATTTTTTTTTAAGAAAAGAAAAAAGAAGAGAAAAAGAGAGAAGTAAATAACAAAAGAGGGAAAAATACTCGAAAAAGCTGTGACCGTTAATCTTGGTAGATGAACAATAGACGTGTCTTGCATCTTGATTTTCTATGTAATACGCCCATATATATAGCAATAACCTTCTTGATTGCTCACTGAGCTAACGCAGGGTAAAAATGAAAGATATGAGTGTTGCTTTGATATGTCTTACTTTACTGATTCCAATTTTCTCAAAAAAAATTCTTCTTTGGATGTATCATTACTGCGATCCATGGCACGCTTACATAAATGACAAATGTTAATGACAATTGGTTTGCTCAGTAAAAAAAAAAGAGAGAGAAGGGTTGAGTATATGGCCTAATTGAGTAATCTTCTGTCTGCTTTCCATCACAAAGTTCATCAGTATTGAAGTCAAGATTAAAAGAACGATACCCTAATGTGATAGCATACAAAGAAAAGAGGGATCAAGCAGCTCTATTGACAACCCGCGTATAACAGGTTCTAGAGAAATTTCCTAATTGGTAGATAAGTCTCCACTTTACTTGACAATAACGTCACCCAAAATGGAGTGTTGAATGACGTTGATATGATATCTTTTTTAGGGAGATATGAAAAGGAAAACGTATAAATAAGAGCCTCATTTGAAAGGCATGTTGTCTTTGTTTTCTTCAATATAATATCTTATTACATTAACCATGTACGCTGCCACCAGAACAACTGCTATCGCTGAAGTCACAAAAGCTTATCGCTCCACCATTGCTACCTCACTTGCATCTAGCACCATCAAGACCACTACAAGATCAATGACTGCCTTCTCCCACATGTCTGATAACGACCCCGAGGTAATTGAAAAGGAAAAGCAAAAGAACTTGAGCAAGAAGGACAAGGAATGGAACGAAAAGCTTGCTTCTCATAGTGAAGCTTCGGTAAGTCAAATAGAATAAAAAGAAGGATTAAGATGGCATTTTTGACCTATATTTCACTCTAGGTCAAGGCTGATAAAGAACATGAAAAGCCCATCAAGAACCTACAATCTGAGACCGTCGAACAACTCAAGAAGAAGGAAAGCGAAGACCAATAAATCTCTCATTTATTATGTGTAAATAGTTTGTGAATAAAGCCTAAAGAAAAAAGAAACTAGGAATATGTTATGTACGATAAACGCCAAATTGCGATCTCTTTTTCTTTTTTCATGTGCAATGTCAATAAGCATTTTGTCATCGATCTGGAAAAAAAAATCCTCGGAGAAATTGACCTTTTCCCCAATTTGATAAACACAAGTGTTACATGGTTAGCATGAAATTAGCTTTTCAAGTATTCCCCAAAGCAACGCGTTTAGTCTGCTGAAGAAAGCATTGTGGCGATCTGAACCTGATAGAGCTCTTGTCTCTTTTTCTTCTTACATAATCTATTTTATCTGGCATGTTCAATGCTTCATAATGCGCTTGGTTCAGTATTATTGATGAAGTCATTGTAACATGCGCTAGTATAAATTAATTTGTAAAAGTTAGAATAAGTAAGGTTACTCTTTTCTTCAATACCTTGAATTGACCAAATAAAACCGTATAATCAAAGCATGTACTTTTGTCTCTACTATAACGTCATCTTCTGTTCATACCTAAATGTTGTAAGAATACTATGATTAGTGTTAGAGATTTGATTGGAGATCCAGTGACACGAATATCTTGATAGAGCACATTTTGAAGTATCACTCTTACACTTTTTCTTTCAGTTTCAAAATGCTAAATCAAATGTAACTGCTATAGGGTGTGACTTAGATGATGGAAAAGTAGCATAAACTTCAGCTGATGCTGAATTATTATCTGCTCTTTCTAATGGAACATTGACATCGGCATTAGAAAAAAAAAAGGGAGATGATCCTTGCGATGCTTCATTTTAGTTTAGATAAAGCTGAGCTTAGATTTTAATCGTTTTTCATCTCTTTTCTTCTTTTTATAACGAGTATTCATCAAAATACAGAGAAAAGCATATCATGTCTAAGCCTGTCACACCTGCATCAGCAACTTTTGATTTCTCAACCATGGGATTTCAATATAGAGATTTGAATGGTTTTGTCAAGTATACCTGGACTTTGGAGAAGGGCTGGGATAATGGTGTTATGGAAACGAACCCTTATTTAGGTGTTCATATGTGCGCTACTGGCCTTAATTATGGTCAACAGGTATATAGAAGAAATATCAGACATAAAGAGCAAACAATTAAGGTTTATTGTTGTTCTTTTTAGTGTTTCGAAGGGTTGAAAGCTTTCCGTGATACAGAAGGTCGTGTCCGTATCTTCCGTCCTCAAGCCAATGCAGCCAGAATGGTTCACAGTGCCCAAATGGGTTTCATGCCTAGCGTTCCTGAAGAAGTCTTTATGGAAGGTGTTCGCCGTTGTGTTGATGCTAACCTTGAATACGTTCCCCCAAAAGAAAGCGGAGGCTCTCTCTATATTCGTCCTCTTCTTTTTGGCAGTGGTCCCTATATTGGTATGGGTGCTGCTGAAGAGTTCACATTTGTAGTGTTCGCTATGCCTGTGGGCTCTTTCTATACTGGTGGTGTCAAGCCCGTTGATGCTATCGTAATTGAGGACTTTGATAGAAGTAAGCAAGATTTTGAGCAACACAACAGAAAGATAACAATTACATCTTCTTTTTAAAAGGTGCACCCAATGGAACTGGATCTGCTAAGTTGGGCGGTAACTATGCACCAACTTTCAGTCATGTAATGAACGCAAAGAAAGCGGGTTATGCCCTTACACTTCACTTGGATGCAAAGACTCATACTTACATTGACGAATTCTCCACATCTAATTTTGTTGCTCTTACTTATCCTGGTAATCGAAACTTATTCATGTTTTCTGTCAACACTTGTTAATTATTCTCTCTTTTGTTTTTTGCTGCTTCTGTTACAACAAAGATACCAACGGTATTCGTACTTTTGTCACACCCAATTCAAACAGTATTCTTCGATCAGTTACTCGTCTCTCTCTTGAAGACATCGCTAGAAAGCTTGGATGGAAGGTTGAAGAGAGAGCAGTTGCCTTGAAGGAAGTTGAAGAGGGTGTATTTGAAGAAGTTGCTGCTTGTGGTACTGCTGCTATTATTACACCTGTCAAGAAAATCGTTCGTGGAGATCAAACAATTGTTATCGGAACTGGAGAACAAGCCGATATCGGAGAAGGCTTCAAGAAGCTTTATGACGAATATCGTGGTATTCAATCAGGCGAAATTGAGGACACTTTTGGCTGGATGTGGCCCAAGGAAGGTTTGTAACCTGTTGTTAAATAAATAGACGCCTTAAGCAATCACAACTGGTTCCAAATTTATTTGTCTAACGGCCTTCGCCCTTAATAACTAATCTATAATGAGCCTTTCCTTGCATTAGATTTTTAAGGCCATCATTGACACCTTCTAATGTATTTTCAACAGTCTGAATCCAAGGGCGAACACCAGTCTCACTGGCAAAAGCCAACATTTCCTTCAAATCTTCATGACTACCGACGAATGTACCAACTAAGCTAATGTGTCGATAGATCAATGCTGCAAGTGGCAAAGATACAGGCTCATCTGGTAGATCAATCAGCACGATCTTGCCTCTTGTCTTCACAAGCTCAGTGAGTTTTCCCCAGTTGGTAGATTTGCCCGACCCACAGACAAGCAGTACATCGACACACTGAGCATACTTATCATCAAACTGTCCCTCCTTATCCATGAGAACAAAGTCAGTAGCACCTAATTTGTAAGCATCATCGCTTTTTCTTGACGAAGTAGAAATAGCAAATATATTAGGACATTTCTTTGCACGCGCCCATTGAAGCTATTTGTAGAAAAGTATGAGTCGAAATATAAACAGATAAGAAAGAAATGGTTATTACAGCTAAATGGCCAAGGCCACCAATACCGATTACTCCAACAGATTTGGTATCATCAATCTCATAATGCTTGAAAGGAAGGTAGCTGTGGATGATCTATGTCAGTTCTTTGGATTTCCCTAAACAAATTCAATAATCTTACGTCGTAATGCCTGCGCAAAGCCTATTGTTTTTGTGCTGTGTTAGTTAGTGTTGACAATGGATCTATAAATACTGCTTACAAAGGGGCACCTTCTTCAGAGTCAATGTTGTCGGGAATTGGAATTGCCCATCTTGCTTGAACTCGCACTCTATCTGCATAACCCTGAAATTTGGTTGGTTGTAATTACATGGATCAGAGAGAGAAAGAAAGAAAGAAAAGAGAGGATTCTGTCAACTTACACCATAAGTAGTGTGCCCTTTGTATTTTCCATTATAAGTTGTTACTTTGCTTGGACAAAGTTGAGCATGTTCAGTCTGACATTGAACACAATTCCCACATGACCTGCAAACGGGACTAACGCCAACTCGCTGACCCACATGAAGTGATTGGACTTTGTCGCCAATAGCTGTAATTTGACCTATGAATTCATGGCCAGTAATTATAGGATAGGTTGCTCGTTTCCAGCCCTAAATAATGCGGAAAAAGGTACAAGGTGAAATGAGAATAGTGTATTTATTGATCGTACTGTATCTCTTACATTTGTTAGTTGATGAACGTCCGAGCCGCAGCTAGACATAGATAGAAGTTTAGCAAGACCTGCTTTGTTTCAACAGTTTGAGTGCTTACATTCCGCAAGCTGCCACCTTGATTTCCACTTCATCCTCATCCAAAGGCCGAGGTTCAAACTGAAGCACCTGTAAGTGTGTACTTTCGTCTTCTAACACAAAAGGCTGTAAGCCTGCATAGCCGGTAAACTTATCTTGCGCAACCATATATGTCAATAACGACAGGACTGTAAAGAAAGAGGAGGGAAAAAGCTATCGCGATCAAGCATAATTTTCTATTTTTGTCTTTATTGAATGAGCGCTCACTGCTTTGGAGGAGAAAAGATAGCATAAAGATAGCCTATCTTAGATCTAATTATCCTTATAAAAAAACAGCAGCCCTTCGCTCAGTTTGGCTGTGTTTTTTGGATCCAAGCAAAACTACAAAATTTATGATATGAGATTAAGTAAAAAATAAAAAGAAGGCAGAGCTAAATCTATCAATTAGATCAGAAAAGTCTTTATATTTGTTTGGATCTCAATGTTAACTAATAATGAGATTTGTGCAGAAATAGAGGGTCAAAACAAGACAACGTACAGAGAAAAGCAATTAAAGAAAGTACTGTATCCTTGACTTTGGATCAAAAGAAGAACAGAACTAATGACTTTGTTTCTGTTTATGGCACTCAAAAGCTTTGGTTTACATAATTCGCTTGTATCTCTATTGATCTAGTGCTTATATGATGTTTTTTTCAGATCTGGCTGGTTTGCCATTTTTTTGTTTTGACAAGCAGAACATCTTTAACACATAAAGAAAAGTTTTATATCATATGGTTACTCAACTGATGTCAAATGTCATTTAAATTTATGTTTTTAGAGATTCTTGCAAAACAGTATATATCCTTCCTTCGAGTAGGCTTACTATCTTCTTTCTTTGATCACCATTATGCCATAGTTGGTTCATCGGAATATAGTCATGGTAAAGTCAACGAGGCTGACAGGCACTTCGAAACCTCCAAGCAGAATTCAACATCAAAGAGAGATCTTTTCAATCGGATGTACCAAGTAAAACCAAGTATTCTATCATCATATTGAGATTGAAGTGCTTAATAAGCATAAACCTCAATGCCTTCATCCTCCGATTGGCCTTCAATTAGTGATCGGCGTGTAATATTTATTTTGCTTTGTATACTGAGAGGGTATTGACACTATGAGTCGCAAAAAACATTAGTATTCTGAGTTTGAGTTGATTGAAATGAAAACTTACAAATTTGTTTAAAGGTGCAGTGGATGAATAAATGTGGATGTAGATAGAAGGAAAGGGTTAATTATATTTTAAATAAACATTTAAAAACTTACCCTAAAAGGTACACACGCGCCATCGGCGTTAAGCCTAGTCCTGTTTCGTTTTAGGAAAAGAGACAGCAAAAAAAAAAAAGAGTATAATGTAGAATTGATTGCTTTTGTTAAAGGTACGGGTTGAATACATCAAGAGTTCCTTTGCCGATCAGTCTAGATGCACCAGAGATACCAATGGCTAGGGCTGAAAGAGAGTCTCTTGGTTTGTGGGATTGTTTTGCTGAATTAAGAACACAAGCCTTGTTGTTGCATATAGAGGTGCCATTGATCGTTTTCAGACTTTCTCTTCCATTCTCCTTTACAACTCTCAATGGATGACTTATTTTTTCAAAGCAAAAAACACAGACTTGAGACGTGTTATGTTCATTGGTTATACATACTGATGTATAAAGACTATGCTTCTTCGGCTTCCATGAACCACCTAGACGAACATGTCCTTGAATGAACGAGCCAACACCGTAGCCTCTATCACCCACGAACATAATATGAAATGCCTGCCGTTGTTGTTGTTGCTGGCCATACTTCCTTTCAGCTGAGCATGTTCGATCATAAGCCTTTTCTTGTCTCATTTCATACCGCTTCCTACTTCTATTGCGAGCAGGGCTGTAATAAAATCTTCTTAATGTATGTTTATACTCTTGATACGCATTGTATGCGAATATAGCGCCTTCAAGAGTTATAGCTGTTTTTAGAGAGTATTGTGAGAGAGCTTCCTCCGCTGCTTGTACTTCTTGACCTTCTGGAGTATCTTTTGCACGTTGCAGACTGTGTTGAAAAGCATAACCACCGCTTCGAAAATGCAAATCCCTATGATTGATTTTGAATGTCTTAGGAATACTTAGTAATTCTTTATCAGTGGTTGATAAGTCTGATACTGTTGCTATGAGTAAGTCAGTAAGCATACTTAAGTAATAGCAACAGTGATAACAACTTACGATATGTAGAAGTAGGTGTTTTGTATGTATCATACAACTGGAGGTGATATCTTAATTTTCTCAAAGAAAATGGTGCTGTTTCAGATATAGAGACAATTCCATTATCAGTCCCAGAAAACCTAACTTCATCTTGCTTTTCTAATATACTCCCATCAATCGTTACATTGTCAACATTCTCGAAACACTTGTATTCTTCAGATGTAATCATTTTTGTAGACGTCTGTGCAGGCTGTTGTCCTTTCGGATTTCTCAGGAAGTAGGCGTCATGCTTTAGCTTTTTAAGTTTGTTTCTTTGAATATAGATATCTTCATCAAGCTGCTTTCGATTTCTTCTTATCTGCGCTATTTGTTCATAAAGATCTTGGTTTGACGCAAGAGCTTTGTTTGCTCTCTCTCGGAGAGTTTTGTTCAGCATCGTTTTATTTTGTAACACCCACTGTTCCTTCAGCTCCCTGATCTTGTTTCTGAGAATAAAATCTCCTCTTGCCTTACATGCTTGTTTGAGCTGATTAGATACTTGAGTTATTTCATGTTGGAGTCTGTTGGCTTCAGTCTTAGAAAAATTTGTGTTGGGAGCCAGTGGTGAAGTTGGTATAGATGCAGACGATGGCGGCTGAGTTTCTTCTTGAGACTTGATCGGCTGACATGTGTTGGCTGGTGAAGCGTTATCAAGTGTGTTACAGATACGAACTGTTTTTGCACCAGGAAGTATAACCATGTAGTAACCAAACGCATGCTTCCATTTATTACAAATAGCAAGTAGTTTTCAAATCAAAAAAAGAACTTAACATAGCATCCTTTTGTTCAGTTGCAAGCTGTCTTGTGGTGATAACGTTTCCATCAAAATCATGAACATTTAGTGGTTTTATTTTTGCGTTAGTTCCGCAAAAGAGACTGAAAAGAGATGGTGCATCCAAATGGAGAGCATCCAGCTGGGAAGAGCTTGTCAAAGGACAAAGAGAGGCTATTCGCTTTGTCTGTCCGATATCACGAAAGATAGTATTTGCCATCAAGAAGAAGGGAATGTTATATTGAAAAAAATTTCGATGTCTTGGCAATGACATGTAGGGAGAGATTACATTGGCAATCATCATACAGACGTCTGATTCTTTTGGACTCAAATCTGAAGTTTGTTCTGTTCAAATGGTCAGTCATGCTTCAGACAAGCTTTGTTTGCTAACTAACTTTACCTTGAAAATGTTTTATCGTAATTTTTTCTTGAGGATTTGAATACAAAGTTGCTCTTAGAATAGCTACCAAGGCTTTTATTCTTCTTCTGGGAGTGTCATTGTTGTCTTGCGTAGCATTATCTTCCAGTTCTAGGATGCGACCTTCTGCTGCAGGAAGTTCTTCGGCAAGGTTCATGAGATCAAGTAACTCATTATTGTCATCACCAATAAGGTTTGGTTTCTCTTGCTGTTTTAGTTTTCCTTTTGGAATTGCTAACCTCTGTTGAAACCCAAAAAAATAACATTAGCATGACATTGTATCCACTAATCCTAAAATACTCGCCTCATTTTTCAAAATTTCTTCGTACGTATCTATTCTATCTTGACAGCGGTCTGATCTAGTTTTCCATTTTTTATCTTTGAAATTAGTTTCGTTATATCTTTTGAGCATTGTCTTTAGCTTTCTTCTTTCTTTCTTGAACAGATTTCGTCGATGACTTCTTGAGTTATTAATCAAACTAATTGAGGAAAGAGAAATGGTTGACAGGTAGACATGATTTTGGGTCTTCTTTATTTTTTGATGGTCTTGCTTTGACTGTGAGAGACAATAATCATACTGTTTGGTTCGCTCAGGGGCAAGGTGGATACGCAGTAAATGACTTAATAGCTGATTTGTTGTCTTTCTAAAACGACCAGGGCGGGTCCACATATTTTTAAAGTTTACTAAATACATGGAGTAGGCTTTCTTTATCAAGTAGGTGTCGACGGTACATTTTTCCTCCTCTCTAGGAGGCATTGCATCCACAAAAGCTTTGGTAATAGGGTTCTTGTTTAAAGTATCTTGCTTGGTACCTATAGGACCGAAATAGGCACTGTGAATAATTTGAAGATGACTCTGGTCAAAGATGTTTTAGTAAAGCTTTTCAAACGCTCTGGATTCTACGCAGTTTGATGCAAGTGGAGGAGGCAGGAATTCCTGATTTGATGGTGACCCAGAAGTTGGAAGAATGTTTGACAAAGCTTTACCTCGAGACTCTTGCAAAGATATAGCACCTGCATCATCAACAAGAAATGCATAGTTAAGCATCAAGAGAAAAGCGTTGTACACCTTGAAAGTATAACAGGAGATGTAATCAGTTACATTCTCAATCGCTTCATTCAAAGTCTTTATAAAATGATCCTTTATGTCTGGCTTCAAGTCTTTTCGAATGATCTGTCGCATGGCCATTGTGAAGGTTCTGCACTGTTTATGATTAGGCTGTTGTTCAACAATGGAGCTTTGAGCTTCTGTTACAGGAGTATGCAGTTTAGAGAGCGTTGGAGTAGCAAGCTGAGCTCTCATGTTTTCAACAGTATTATCAAATGCGTCTTGGACATGGTCAACCCAGTGTTGATGATTCTTCTTTGTTGCTCTATTTCTTTTAATATATCTCTCAATAGAGCCAGCCGGAAAACCATGATTTGATTCAGCGTCAGTTACTACACCCTTCTCTAACCTTGTAGACTTAAGTAAAGTTTTTTTTTAAATGAGCAAGATCACCATCACTATTTAATGCGTTGCGTATTTTTGCCTCTAGCCTTCGTTGCATTTCATTGTGCAAAGCTTCTAAAAGCATACCATCATCCTCGCGACCTTTTCCTTTTATACGCTTTCTGCTACTCGGTCCCTCAGATTCTACTTCACCAAATGGACGTTTGCTTGAGATACCCATCTCAAAACAGGAGGATTGTTCACCCGAGTTGACTCCAGATCATACCTAAAAGCCTGGGCCTTCCTTTTGCCTTTTCGACGACTTGAAATTGTGCAGAAAAGAAAATTATTTAACAGTTAAAAAGCAAAAGAAAGAAAGAAAGAAAAACAGATATATGTCTAGATACATATATATATATATATATAGATATCAATCCTGAACACTTGGTTCTGTGTGACGAGAAAGGAAGCTGTTCTTTTCGAAGACTGATTTTTGAAATTAACAGCCTTTAAGTCAGTGTGTCGATACACTATTCATCTCTGAATTCATAGTAGTCAGCAAAGTATCTTTCTCTCTCTATCAAACTTTACTAGGGCATTTAGCCTACTTAACTATATGGTATAATTAGACTCCAAGTTTGTTGGAGGTATGAGCAAACAATGAATTCATTGCTCTCAGAAGTTTTATCAAATTGTATTTATTGTGTTGTTTTTCTCACAATAAAAGAAAACTTTTAGGAGAGATTTCTGAGTAATGATATATTTGGACATAAGATGACACATAACAAGCTAAAGCTCTATTTGTGTGCTATTATACGAACAGTCCTATTGTATTTTTACTCTTATATTTGTGATTAGAGTCATAGTTTACACAAATTGAGAAGAGAAAACTCAAGTATCTGATATATAGGAACGAAAACATAAACATACATAAAATGGTCCTTATGCAAAGCCAAGAAGATTTTGGGAGGTGTTGCGGATTGAAAAGAGAACTTGAATGGGCTGTAAATCTTTATTTATATAACAATAGATATACAAAATAAAAGGCAAAAAAATACAACAATGAGTTTTATGTTACTGTAGGAGGGATGAGGCAAAAAACACTGTGCTTTTGAACGCTTGGGGATCTTACATTGTAGAAGGATTTGATAATAGATTTGTTCAGTTCTAGCTTAGAACCGCTTGTACTTGTTAAGACCAACTTAGTGTTTGGAGAAAGAAACCATTTTTATTTAAAATGACATTGGTTTGATATTTATATAAAAGATAGTAGTGTGTCCTACCTCTTGCAGCCTTAGTGGACACAAGAGGAGGATCATTGTATTAAGGACCTTTGTGAGAAGTTTGTTCTTTCCATGCTTCAAAATGCCTATTTTACAGTAGTCATAAACACAATTATTCAGGGAAGGCTTTTTATTGGCTCAAAAAGTCATATTCCAACTATTAGTCTCAGATGAGACACAGAGTAAAAATACCAACGTATTCAAAAGGTATTTTTTTAATTAGTAGAGAGACTAAAAAATACTTTTAAATTGAATGCATAGTTAAATGAAGGCTTTTTTTTGTGGTAGCATGTAGTCGTTCAAAAGAATTAAAGTATACTTATGTACGGAAGTAATTTTACCGACTCATAAACAAAATAGTAGGCAATAGCTTCACTAATTAGAATGAAGTTCAATCAATGAGGCCAGTTGATTGTTTGTAGTTAAGAATGATCATTACTACTTTTGAAAACATCCATGCAATTTTTGTACAGCTAGTCGTTGTTAATAACTGCTTGGACAACTTTGATGTTTATATATCGACTAATTGAATGTTGTGCAAGGAGCAAACCGGATGAGAAGAATAGGGTACTCTGCATTATTGTCTTTATCACCCGTAAACTTGTGTTGACCGCTCAAGATAAAAATAGTGCGGCAGCCTATTATGCATTCTCTGATTAGAAACCGAGAGTCGATTTGGAGTAAACCACTATCTACCTATTTTTCTTCGGGTCAGGATATTGACTCGTTTGGTTTATTGGACTTCATAGCTTGATCAGAAGGTCAGAAAGCAAAGAAGCGAATTTTAGGAGATGGTGGCTTACGCGAAGATGTTTGAATCGATCAGCAGCAGCATCTTTATAATTGCTAATATGCTTATGATCTATACGTGCAAATTCGATTTAATAGATTGATGTAATTTCTACCTTTTTGGCTTGATCAGTACTATTCAACTCTGGGTACACAGGTTTTATACGGCACCCTTAATTTGGCACTGTGACTTCAATTAAACATTTATGGCAGTTCAAGAAAAAAAAACTTTTGATTATAAAAAATATAGATCTCTTTCACTCTACTCATCGCATAGACTATGCCTGCCACTACCATTGCTGAGAAGCCTATAGAAGCAACTCAAAACAACAAATTGGACGGTAAGACAAAATACAGCATAACATGCTGTTGAGAAAAAAAAAGAGAGAGAGACTTATGCTTATTTTTAAATAGAAGTCCTTGAGTTTACCAAGCTTGTCAAAGATTTGAAAGCCAAGATCGTTGACATGAAACAGCAATTAAAGCCTTTGAAGCAAAAGTATATTTATGTTCCTTGATTTTTCTTTCTCTTCCTTTTTAGCTGTAGGCGAAGATTAAACAATGTACCCTTTTTTTCTTATAGAATTGATGACAACACTGTACATACCTCAAAAGGTGTTTCCTTTCTCGAAGTCAAATATCAAGTGATGCTCCAATACATCTTGGAACTTGCTTACTTTGTACACCTTAAAATATCCGGTCAACAGATTGAGAACAGCCCAGTGGTTGACTCACTTGTCGAATTACGAGTGATTTTAGATAGAATGAAGCCAATCGAAGCCAAACTCAAGTACCAGATCGATAAGCTCGTTCGAGCTGCCGTTATTGACAAGAACACACAGAAACCAGCAGCTGAAGCAGAAAACACAGAAGTGACAGCTGATCCACTTGCTTTCAAGCCCAATCCTATGAACTTACTCAACAAGGATAACGACGAAGACGAGGATGAAGCATTAGATGAAGACACAACAACAGACGGCGTTTACAGACCACCCAAATTGGCACCTGTTGCATACGATGAAAATGCTGGCAAAAAGAGTGGCAAGAAGGAAAGAGATGAAGCTCGTTTGAAGGAGAAGGCATCCAGATCTCGTATCATGAAGGATTTGATGTCTGAAATGTCTGAAAATCCTGAAGAAGTGGGTGTTTATGGTGGTGTGAACGAAGGCACAGGTTATGGTGACCGTGTTGACAATTTGATTGCCGAAAAGAACCAATATGAAGAAGACAACTATGTTCGTTTAGCAGTGACTCGTAAGGAGAAGCAGAGAATGAACAAGAACAGAAAGATGCGCTTTGAAAGCGAATTTGATGTAAGTGAAGGAATTGAGTCAGAGAAGCAGAGACTGATTCTTTTTTGTTGATAGAACCTGAATGACTTCTCTAATTTGGCTGGATTGGAAGATGTTGAAGAACAAGAGAATGAACGCTTTAGAAACGTACTCAACCGTAACAAACAAAAGAGTGAAATATACACTGGTAGCAAGCGTACCAGAGATGACGATAATGAAGAAGGCTTCCATGGCCTATTTGACAACGAACACAAAGGAAAAAACAAATTTTCTTCTGCGAGAAACAAAAAGAGAGAAGGCAGAACCAAGAAGAGAAGATCATAGACTTAGCATTTGTAATTTATCAACCCGAAATAATAAAGCATTTACCTTTTTTCTTATCTCCTGTCCTACTTTTTCTTTCTTTTCTGGTATAAGAGCAGATGAATGCATGAATTGATCCGATTTTTGATTGCGTTACCATAACAGCGCCTTCAAACTTTAATATAGTCCGGTTTTCCTCATGTTAGTATAGAGTCCATTCTTGTCAGTTTGATTATATTTCCTTTGTTAGTTATTTTCTGTATCTTTTGTAAACTCGCTACCTCTTGTCCAAAAAAAAAGGGGGAGGGCTCTTTGATTATTATGACCAATACATTTTGCAAGAGACTGCTAAATTAATGTTTCGATATTGGGAAGTCTTTGAGCCTCTGTATAATGCTACTCTGAGATTAGCTACAGACTGCTGTCAAGAAGTTTCTAAATGTGCACATCACATATGACTACATATAGGCTTTTTGTGAATAATTTCTTCTGTCTCATAAAGACAGTACCGTCCCAAGCAATCGTCCTCTCTCTGTATGCCATTGAAACAGCAAGAACCAGTGTATGAATGCAAAACTAATGGCTGTCAGCGTTCAAAGAGCAGATCTTACTTGCGTATAGTATATTATTATAATTGTTCTTTAAATAAACCATTGCAGCTTGTCTTTGCAGTGATCATATTTTTTTACAAACAAGCTGCAACTTGATGGCAACTATACAAAAAGACAAAGACAATCAGATTGAAAGCTTATACTTGAAACTAGATTAAAAAGAAACACTACATTGTTGGTAGCAGAAGATACCAGACAGAACAATATGTATAGAAAACATCTTCTAATTTATGAAATTACACTATTAACAGTTGTTGTCTATTAAGTAGAATTAGCCTTTACAAGCTTTTTATTGGTGCTTTTGTTTAGTTAGACGATAAAAAGAGATAGTTATTGTTTTAAAAGAAAATGGGGGGGGGGGGAAGAGTGCACATTAAGGGTATAAAATATATGTATTTTTTTTTTAATAATTTAACAAGGCAAAGCACCTATGTGATTGCCAACACGAACCTAGTAAAAATATATAAGCAACAAGAAACATTTCTTTTTTATGCAATCATTGTACTTACCAAAGTTTCAACAGCTTTATCTGAATTATCTAACAAGTCATGATCAAAATGCATCTTGTCTTTTTGAAACACAACTACAAGTGTGGATCCACCAAAAGCAAAATAGCCCATTTCATCTGTGCGTTTGATATGACTCCCAACATTCGCAGTAATGATGATAGATCCAACAAGCATAGCACCTACGCAGACAACAGCTACTTTGCCAAACTCTTCTGAGTCAATCCAGACAACAGTACGCGCATTTTCGCCAAATACATCAATCCTATTTCAAGAGCATGAGCTATAAAAGACACGATAAAATCAAGTGACAAAAAACTTACGTGGTACGGATGGCCATTGGATTGACCGTATAATACTGTCCTGATATATGCCTGGTCTTAATAATCGTACCATCTACAGGTGAATGGAATCGATGGTAATCTTGAGGAGCCAGTCTAAAGACGGCAATAGAACCGCCTTCAAAATCTTGAGCACTTTGATTGTCGCCCAATAGTTTCTTTAGACTGAAATCTACACCTTTGATCCAAAGACGAGTAGCTTCTGAAACTGTCTCAAATGCTGTCATACGACTATCTGCAGGACTGACAGCAACAGTAGGGTCTTCAGGAGAATCAGGCAATCTCGAACCTGGCTTAAGTTTACGATAAAAGAATTCGTTAAATGTCTTAAAGCTAGATAAGGGCTCGGCTACTTCATCTAGAGAAATTTTGTGAAACTTGATGAAGGATGGAATTTCTCTAGCTGACTTGGGATCATCAAAACGCTTGCCTTGCTTCACAGTCAAATTAGTCAAAATACGCTGTGCTCCCCTTGACTGAATGCCTGTTCTCATGCCTTTGTAGACAAGACGCATACCAAGACGAATATAGACACTCATCTTTTCTTCAATCAAATGGCCTGTTTTTCTGTCTTGAACAAGAATATTTGCATTATCCTATTTTTCTCAATAAGTGGTCTTTTTAAAAGAGAGGTTGGGGATAAAATGGATCCTACCTTTCCTAAAGAGTATTTACCATACCCTACTTTACGTACAAGCTTGACAAACCATCTAACAAAAACTTGAGTATGTACTCTCAAACAAAATAACGATAAACTAACCTTCGTTGTGCATAAGCTTCTGTGATGAAATTACCCATCAAGAATCGATCTACCGTTGTCCAATCATTAGCAGCACAAGTAGCTACATGAGTAATGATGTCCATTTGAGATCTTCTTGCTAAATTGGGGCGATGGCAAATAGGACACTCCTTCAATCGAATCACTTTTTCTACAGTGCGAGGCCTTCTCTTTCCAGAATTTCGAGGCGACTGTTCGCTCCATATGGATGCAGCTGCTGTAGCTGCAGGTGTTGTTGCTGTCATCTGCATTTCAAGAGGGAGATGCAAAGGCATCTTCTTTACAAGTTGATCCTCTTCTGCAACTAAAGCTTCTGCAAGATCAATTTCTTTATGCATCCCAAGCACTCCTGAATGAGGTGTATCATCTTCATCTGTTGTCAAAGGTGTATCTAAGTTTGCTAGTATCTCATCGTCCTCTTCGTCTTCTTCTCTAAGATTATCGTCAGCCCAATCTTCATCATAATCTTCGTCTTCATCGTCGTCATCATCTTCTTCCTCTTCATCGTCTTCTTCATCGTCTTCATCGTCTTCATCTTCTTGCTGGGCTCTTAAGGGCTTATATAAAACTGCTGCCTCCTTTTCTGTATCACTTGCATCATTTAGACTAAGGCGGCGTCCAGATTCGTCTGACTCATTATTTTCTTCTGTATCCATCATATGGTTCTCTAGGCTCTCAACTAATTCATCCAAAGTCAACTGGTCCTGCTCATTATTGGGGTCCTTGTTGTGCTGTATCCAAAACTTGTCAATGGTAGCACTAGTGATAGTAGATCCCATAGTTTCTAATAGAGACTGAACTTCAAGACGACTCAATGTACCTGAGTTTTCGGCATCATAAGATTTAGCAAGAGAGACCCAAAACATCTTTCTGATTTGACTGTAGGGCATGAATTTAGCACGGATGGTAAGTGAAGGGTGCTTATCCTTCCATTTATCAGGGCGTGCCATCTGTAATGGGAAGGTATAAAGGCCCATGTCTTGTTCAATTAGGTCTGATTCATGATTCAATTTTGTCTCTGGCTGGTTAAAGATATCGCAGATAGGTATTTGGCACGATGCAACCAGACCATTGCCTGAAAATTTCTCTCTGTCATACACTGTAAACTTTAAATGGTAATTGGCTTCATTGTGGCGTACGTGAAAAAACAATTTCTCGTTCCACACAGGATTCAAGTTATGTCGTACAGCGCTTGTGCGAAACGTGGATTTACCAAACGAGACAACCACAAATGGGTCCATATCAAAGCCTGTGCGTGCCACTTTACAACATGTCAATGTTTCTTTTCTTTTCTTTGTGGATTTTTCTTTTTTCTGCAGAGTTACTTACGATTTTTTTCTGGAGGAAGATCTTTTGCATGACATATCTCGAGAAATGTTACACCAACCACATCTTGATGAAATTTGCCTTCAATGCCTCGCTTTTTCTTTCTCTTTACCAATTTCCGCTTTGACTTTTTCTCTGAACTTGAGCTTGATGATAAGCGTTGTCTGGATCGACTAGTAAACTTTTTGCGATAAGAGTTATCGGGACTATGTTCTACTCTAGGTGGCAATGAAGTTGAGCTTTTAAGTGCAGGTGCGGAGGTTAAGGAAGAACGTGGTTGTTTATAGGCAAGATGGTATTTGGATACAGATTGCCATTTTTCGTTAATAGCCTCATTGGACAACAGAGGTTGTTCAACTCCTTTGTTTCTCTTTTGCTCCTCTATTGTTATATCTCCTTCATCAGCTTCCTCCTCTTGGTTACTGTTATTCTCCTCATACACAAGGCCCATCTTGACCTTTATTTCTCCTATGTTGGGCTCAGATGATTTTTTGGTATTACTTCTGAGATAAGCTTTTCTTCGGTTCGAGTGCATTGTGTACCATTGAGCCTACAGAATGGTATAAGTACATCTGTTCAAAATAAACCTTGAATGTCTATACTTGCTGTATTGTTGATATCATGATAAAGAATAGCTTGATCGGTAAAACACAATTGAGTTTGACCGAGAAATTGAGATCGAAAACGATCTTTTGAGCAAACAGTAATGATAACACCCTGTTTCCATTGTCGTCGTTTTGTCTTTTGTCTACGTGCGCCCAATAAGGGCATATCGAATGAACATGACCAATTAGGTTGACTAGTCTTTTTAGCAACATGTGTTCGACTACGATGATTAAGACAGCGCACAATAGCGTAGGTGTCTGCATCCTATTACCACATTAGCCATCATGCCATGTTTCTTGAATAAACATTACTTACTGTTGGCAATCCTCTAGCTTCTTCTATTGTAATTCTGAGTTTAAGGTTTTGACAGTCTTTTCTGGGCTGCAGTAATGGCTCGATGCTGGAAGAAGGAAGAGAAGGAGGTATGTTGTCAGCACTCACGCTTCTTCTTCTGCCAGCATTGATAATGCTTTTTCGCTTAAATAGCCTGAATCGTTTAGTGAGAGGAGATGCTTCCGATGGTACACTGCTGGACATCTTTGACATGGACTTGGGCTCATCCAAACTTATCTCGGAAGACCAACGTCTCTCTCCCACCAAAGCTGGCCGTGTTTCGGTGGTCATAATTGAGGCTTATTTCTTTTCTTTTTTAAGCTTTTTTTTCTCTATTAAGAAAGAGAGAGAGAGAAAAAGGGAAATTTAAGTGTTTAAATCGATTGAAATGACTAAACTCGAATTATAGAAAAAAATTAACCTCGTCGCAACGTTGGCCCTGTCGGAGAATGATTCGAAGCACTGTGTTACTAATGTATTATTGTCTACACACACAAACCATGATGAGAGCAAATTGACCATGAGCAGTTTCTGAGGTAAATGTAAAACCAGAAACTGCTGCTATTTTAAACATGAGTTCTCCTCTCAACTTTGTATTTTCTGTCCATGCAATTGAGAGATGCAATACATGTTTCATCTTGAGCAAATTTAGCGAGATTCGTTCCTTTATCAGATCTCCTCTTTTCGTCGTCAAGTTTTTTTTAACATTTGTTGTAATACCTAGCATCTTTAAATTGCTTTGTCATAGGATGCAATTAAAACGCTAGAGTACAAACTGCTCAATTACCACCTCTCGCTTTATAGCAAAATATACTGTATTTTCCAGGTAAAACGGCACTTTGAGATCAAGTCTATGAGTTTATTTTGATTACCAAATCAAGTGGCAGAAGAAAGCGACTATAATTTGCCTTACCTTTTACTTATTGAATGCTAATTAAGCAAAATCCTATTGATGTAACATATGGATCTTGGCATGTCACAAGTAAAGATTCAACACAACAATACCGAGAATCACCAGATAGTCAAAGCCTATTTCGTTAAAAGATGTAATCCCATATATTTAAAAGCCGACCATGACTGCCATGCATATCATTACAATAAAGATACCACTATTCATCTCTGCCAGAAGGGGATTGCTTAAGACATAGTCAACTCTGGAGCAATACATGTGCGCCTACTAAAACTATTTTGTCTCTGTTTATGCGATTAATATTGAGAACACGCTTTGAAGATGTTAGGTGCTGTGTTATCCCTGATTCCTACTTTATATTCTTTGAGCTGTCCTCAACAATTTTCCTTAGATCTGACTTATGAATTGTCTTATTTCTAAATTGATATACAGTGCTTTATTGTTATTTTAGACTTGCTCATCTGCAAAGTCGCCTTCAATCCCTTCTTCAAGTAAAGCAGCATGACCCAATATAATGACAGCAGCAGCACCTACATTCATTTACCCATACAATGTCAGCCAACTAACCAACGAACCCTAATAGTTTCAACTTACCAATAATCCAAAAGATGGCACCTGTTGCGCCCGAGAAAAGTAACAAAATGATAGTACTAATAATATATGTAGCATACAGTGTTGAAGCTGGAATAGATTGGCCAGCGAATTCGAGAGGCCCATTCAGACGAGAAATGAAATAGAACCCGCCAAAGACAAAAGCAATTGTAAAGACCAGCCACCAGCTTGTAATACTATTTACTTCCTATGTCAGCTTATGCATAAACAAAGAGTAGGGTAAATATCCTTACATAGCATAAATACTCAAGAGTAACACGATGAGCAGATAGTTGGCCGAGAAATATTGCAGATTATAGCTATAGAAAGGAAGATGAGCACAGATTGATTGCATATTGCTCTTTTTTGAGCTTACTTCCAACGTTTGGTGATGGTGCCAAAGTTAGCTGTAAAACTGATTCGGTTTTTGTCAAGAAATTCGCCAAGTGGACGAAGATTGGACAGGCGTTGTTCGCGGAAACGTTGAAAGAATGAGCGGCCAGCATCACTGGCAACATTACCGATGGCTTCAGCTGTGTTAGTCGATAAAAGTGGAGATGACATGAGGAATAAAAAGAAAAGAAAAAATAAATAAACTAAAAAAGAAATTTAAAAATAACATCATTTCTTGGCCTTTGTTTCTTGGCTTTCCTAATGAGATAAAGGAGGAGGTTGATAATCAAGAAATTTATCAGCTTGTGAAAGCATTGTAACCTGACCAAGAATTTTCCATAGATTATATGGCATATTAGACAAGCTTATGAATTGTTCATTTTGACTACAGATTTCTTAACCCCTTCAGCGATATAAACCCGATTCGAAATGATGAGTGCATGTGTCCTTCTTGCTGAGCGAATAGGAGCCTTCTTCGTGTCAATGATAGCCCAAGCCACATCCATCACCAAGACAATCTGCGTTGATCTCAACCTCTTTTTTTTTTTTTTACTATGATCATAAGCTTAAGCAACCAAGTCCTTCTTATGCTTCTTTTTATTATAGCCTAACACAAGCTGTGCATAGCAAACGATTCAACTTGGCAATTACCTATTTGTATTTAATGCAATTTCTGTCAGAAATTTGTCTGTCCATTTGCCTTCAACATATCCATTTTCATTATGTATTGCCCTGAATTGCGTTCCTGACAAATCTCAGAAAAGTAGTAAAATAGACTATTACTGGTACGGTATCATTTTCATTTAAGAAAAGCCTTAGTTGTCAAGAAATCAACACAAAGCACAAAAGTCATTAACATGCATGTTTTATCGGTTTCGCTAAACCAACGTCAATAACCTCGAATGCTTCTAGACCCAAGAAGCAAAACCATCATATTGGTTGTCTTGAGCAAAAACCATACTAAATTTGCTCTAAATATATGTCTCAATTACTTGCCATACCGGTACATTTTATCCAACTCGAAGCATCATCTCTGGTTTCTATCTTATTTTATCGAGTATACCTTATAAAGCTGTCAGTATCACTATTTATCTCAAGCAAATTGAGGATGACAACAATCTCCCATTGCGATGATGATGGTAACATTTCGAACCCACAACGCTGGCTAATGGTTCTAAAATTATACTGCAAAAATGTAGTTGAGCGACTTTTTTGTCATGATGTCTTCATAGACTTCATGCTTCGTGAATTCACTAATAGCTCAGTGGACGGACGAAATTCTGTAAAATAATCAAATGCTGGTAGGGGTTGTCCTCAGGTAAAAAAAGACTTCAATGACTGATAGCAAAGCTGATTTGTTATTTATTTGATGTTGCTATAAAGAGAAAGCGGCTTTATCGAGTCAATGTTATACATAATAGATGCAATGAACTTTGTTAGAGAAAACTTAGAAAGAAAAAGCTACAAGAACATCTTCGTGCGTCAATGAAGTAGTTGAGAAGTACAAAAGGCAATCGAATGTGCTCATAAATGAGCAGCGATATAGTTGATCAACAGAAACTACAGCTTTTTTTCTTTCAAATTGGAAGATTCCTCTTGTGTGTGGCCATCACAGTAGTAGAACTTGGAAACTGCAGCTTCGTTGAGAGTACTAGTGAGTTTCAAGTAATTTGCGACTAAGGTAATTTTTGAGGCCTTCTAGTCTTTCAAAATAAAATTCATGCAAGAAAAAGAAAAGTTGGCATTCTCACTGAATAATTCCTGCAGATCACATGACTTAAGATGGATATTTATTATGTATCTCAATTATATAATTGACAGTTCGCAATTACTCCCTTGTTCTTACCTTGAAAACACCAAATGTAACGCAATAGAAAAGTGCGAAGACTATTGAAATACAAGAGAGATCAACACAAAGAGTACCGATAAGTAATTAGGACTTGCTCTTTCAAAAGACAATAAAATGTATAATTTAAGAGAAAGAAAATTGATTGAGCTTATTACATTAAAATGCATCCACTCTTTTATAGCTTCAGACATTTGTTATTATAACAGCTATCAGTACTGATTCTATTTCTACAACTAGTTCGATGCAACAAAAGTCTCCAAGAATAGATTCAATTTAGACAATGACTAACAATTAATGCACACTTTGATATCAGACGAAACGAGAGACTGACCCTGAGTGTCAAAATGTCAGAACTAGAACAATAAATTAAGATAGGGGTCAACATGGGAAAAGGAAATAATTAGGTAATTGCCAAACAAAGGTTTTGCAACCGAGAAATGTAGAAAGGGGCAAGGCATCAAAGAAGACAACATCTTGAACTACTGGCTTAAGAAACAACTATCAGTATCACTTCAAACATCATAGAGAACGACAAAAGAGGGCGAAAGCAATCATGTACATATATAATATGTGAGCTGCCTTGGCTCAAGTTAAAGATTTGTCCTTATCGAAAAAGAATATTATGCAGGCCGCTTCTTTTACTATTATTGCTATTTTAGTGGTTCAAAGGAAAAGTGTACTAAAAGCTATGTATATGGAAACAACAGAAAATACATAAAAAATGGTTTGGGTAAGATTGACAAAGCAGGGCTTACTCATGACTGCAGTTGAATTGTTGAACGCTCGACATCTGTTCTAAAATAGTTGTGACAGTGTGAGTCAAAAGCAACAAAACAAGCATTAGTTCATTTCAGCGGTAATAGTAGAAGAGGTGGAATCACTACGTGAGAGAATTTGACGCCAGAGTTTACTAGGCTCTGGGTCTTCAACAAAGATACCTCCGAGCTTCACAAGGCATTCAGCATACCAAAGTAACGTGAGAAGAGCAGGCTAGTACTCGCAATAGTCTTCGGCTTTTGTCGGCAACATATTGACTACATTGTCAATGATATGGACACCAGCAGGAGCTTGGGGAATAGAATCCCAGATGTCAGTAGGAATGGCTTCACACTCGAGACGGTCAAAGTGACGACGAGAGGTGCGATCGCGGGTGCAAGTACAGTCATGTGGGG
>JAIWNI010000165.1:0-39520 GCA_025331435.1 Choanephora cucurbitarum | reverse complement strand
TGAATTTGGCGGTCTACATCAAGATCATTGAACTGTCCGCCGATGGAATCAAGGCTCTTGCGGGATTAGCCCAAACCCAAACGCTTGCTCCTGCGGTCATGAGGTCTTTGGACAGTAGGATCAGAAACAAGTTTGAGAATGCTCGTCGAGCCTCTAGAACTGCTGCTCTTCCTGCTTTTGAACGTCAGGAGTATAAGAACAATGACGCAAGCGAAAGCGCTTGTCAAGAGTAAGTATATGGATCTATAATGTCACTAGTGTAAACTAACCTATTATCTCGATGTAGAAAAAAAGCAACCGCAGCGATTGCTTTGAGAAGGCTAAGGATGTCCTTTCTGTTGGCTTCGGAACAGTTGAGGAGTGTAAGGCAGTGTATTGAAGCAGCTTATATGTCTGACGAGGAAAGAGGTCCTCACAGGCCTGGAATTGGTCGTTCTTTCCGTGTTCTTGTTCCTTCTTGGCGATCCGACCAGGTAAGTTGCGTAGATATGTTGTATTTACATTGAATACTTAAGCTACTTCTATAGTTGAACAAGTTCTTTCGTGCTGTTGATGAGCAAGACCTCATCAATAAGGGCTCTTCTCGTGATGAACGTATTTACGAAGTTGTAGAAGAACAATTGTCTGCAACTTTGCGAAACTGCTCTTCCTGCTTGGGCCTTAAGATCCTAGTTTTTTTTTCTCTTCTTCGTTTGTTTTTGTTCCTTGTTTTGCTTTGTCTTTTTGTCATTTGTAACAAATAAACCACGATCAGTATGCCTTGCAATTATTTCCGATTTCGAGTACTTAGCTTAAATATTATATCTTTCTTTTTTGAGTGCTTGTTTTTCAAGTTGGAGAATGTGAATACTTTTTGATACAGTTGCTATTTCAAAGATGTCGACTTTTTGCTGTGTACAGAATATAAAGTGTAATCGAGAAAATAGCGCTCAAGTAGTCATAACAGTAATGAATGCATGCACATTCGACAGAAAGACGCGACAAGTAACATCAACTATTTTAGCAATTAGCGAGAAGATACCGAATTATTTTAGAAAGATAGTTACCGGTCTATGTTTGGCGTGGTCCAGTTGGAATACAATCACGGATATCAGAGGGGAAGTAAGGTAAATGAAAAAAAAAAGTAGTAAAAGCGAAAGAAAGAAAAAGAAATTACGTTCTAACTGATGTATATTCATTGAAATGCCGGTATAAAAATATCAATGCAGGAGTAGATTGTAAGAAAAATTATTAGGCGACTTTTTGTAATACTTAGTTCGGTGACATCAAGGCAAAGAAGTAAGAGAGATGAGCTAATAGACAGATAACGAAATAAGCAGAGGGGACAGGAGACAATAGGTTACAGCTTTAGAAGATTACTTTTCTTGAGAGCTTGACTACAACATGCGAGTTATCGATATGGTTCAGTACAACTGCGACAGGAGAATGCAGTCTACTGCACTGGTATGATTGAATGACCAGAGTCTGCTTCAAATGAGGGACTGCATCAATTCCATGTTATAGCGGTCGGGATCTTGGTTGTTATAGTAGTAAAGGCCGTAGTTAGATTTCACGAACCATTTAACATACGCAAGAGTGTGGGTTTTTGACACGTTGACACCATTTTCGTTGATGAGTACCCGGTGACGAAAGAGATGTTGAATTTGGCAGTATCGATAGCTTGAAGACGACTCTCCTTGATATAGAGCCATTGCATACGATCCACGTTTATTTTTGTTGATGCTTCAACAGAATTGAACTTGTTGCCAAGTAACTCTAATATACTTGAACTTAGTCACTTGCAAATTAACTGGAATACTCAATGGACTTGCTGATGCAAGAAAACCGTCTATATAACTTGTTTTATAGGTAGAGGTATAATATCCAACAAGACAAGCTACGACGTTTTCAGGAAGATTGAAAGTTGAAGGAGTCATTGACATGAGCAAATTAGGGTGAAGACATTCTGATCCAGAAGCAAAACCGACACCAAGAGCAACATTGTTATAATCTTCGAAATTAAAATGACGTTGAGCTTGGTCGTATATCTCCAACAAAGAAGAGTGACATATAGTCTTTTGACTACCAAAGAGTTCCTTAACATGGGCTTTGTTTGAGTCAGGAATGTTACCTAGCAAGGCAACAGAGTAATCCTGGAAATGGGCTTAAAGTAAGAATTTATTCAGGTAAGTCTTCTCGGCACATCCTTTTCTATAGGTACGGAACCCTTTGATGTCTTGGTTATACCTTTCGAAGTTAAACAACCAATGAGAAGGCGACGCAGAATGATCAAGGATAGTCTCCCTTAAATGCAATGCGTTATGGGAGTTAGCTGTAACCAAAAACTTGTTAGGATAAACAGCTTCAAACCCAACGAGAAACGACTTCATGTACTCCTGTGCTTGATCAAGTTCAGACAGTGAAAGACCAGGAGCGAGAAGGATTTTCGATGCTTTCACCAATAGCATATACTGATCGTATGCTTCCTTGCAGATGCGCTGTGGCAATAGATACGGTGACAGAACCAAACGTCAGGTAGCCCACTCTTCAGCCTTCAAGTGAGAGAAGCCTTCACCAATTGCAATTTTATGAGCAATTGATGAACCGGCATGACCAAGAGGGAGGGCAAGTTTTTGTTCCAGCAAGCTTTGCATTTCCTTCAAACGAGCGGTGGAGAGCATAGGAGGAACAGTCTATCTACCCACAGTCATTGGACTTGTCCAGATGGTAACCATTTTCTTTGTAGGGCCCAAAAGTAGATTGTGCATGATGTCAATGTCTACATGACGAATTGGATTGAAATAAGGCAAATCCAACAAAACGCTCCAACGAGTACCATTTTCTTTTTCTTTCCTCTTGCGTTCAGCCTCATTTTTAGTTTTGAGCCATTCCTTGGCACACTCTCTTTGCTCTTCACAGGTCTGGCGCATCCAATTGTCAATGTCGAAGTCAGTGAAGTCACGAGCCTTATCACCGGGAACGATGGCATCAAATTGCTTCTTGCACTTATGACAGGCATTGATCAAATTACAGGAAGTGAAACCAGCTACCTTGCGCTGAGCGGGTAAGTCCATCATGCGAAGAGAAAGGGCGGCCTTGACTACTTGCTTGCCTTTGGAATTTGTCAGGATCTCAACTCCGCTCATTAATTCCAGAAGTTCTTTCACCAAAGAACGCAGGTAGTGGTTTATTTCATGAGTTTTGGGTTCTTTAGGTCCGTTGATCAAGCATACAAGAATGCTGTTATCGCGCAGGTTTCTTACTTCACGAGGCAAGTTTTGTATAGTCAGATAGATGGCACCTACGCTGTAATCATCCTTGTATGCTTGGAACCAGTCACAGTTAAGAGTCAGCATAAGGTTATATTCGCTTTGCAAGACAAAAGGCTTTTCATCGGTTTCTTTCAAATTGAAATTCTTCCAAACTCGACCATCATAAATGTCAGACAAAGTCTCAAGCAAGGTTTAACGACGCTTCCATTCGTTGATGCTTTCAGCAAAACCATCGCGCAAGAAAAAAGACTTGAGGGTATCGATCAAAGAGTTATGGAAAAATGACCGGAGAGGAGCAATGGTGCCATATTGATTGGGTGCAACCAATTCTGCCCCACAAACAGATGACTTTGCAAAAATGCCTCTGTCCAAACAGTAACGTTGTTGCTGGACTTGCTTCTTTTCATCTTCGGTGTCATAAGGGTGGATGGCATGACAGGTAACACAACTTGCATACTTCTTGATTGATGCACTGAAGAATCGCATTGAGTTGCACCAACCTTTGAAAGTGGAGGCCGACTTGGGGAATCGGAAGGCTTCTTCGGTTAGGCAAAGAATCATGTTACAAAAAAACATGACGGTTTCGCAAGAAGCATCGGTCAACTGGTTCTTGCGCAAGAGTACAATCATGACAAACCACAAAGAACCGATGGGAGTGCTCGGGAGGTGCTTGGTCTGGAGTTGTTCATATCTACCTTGATTAACAAAAAAATTGAGTAAGTTTATCGTCTCGAACAATATATGAAATTAATTGTTACCTTCTTGATCAATGCCTTCAATAGGTTCAGACTCGTTGGCAACATCAGTAGTAGAGGCAACTGAATCAGTAGTCAATGAAGCTGAAGGAGCTAAGTAAAAAGTAACGTTAGAAACTTTAGATAGTTTTATCTTCAAGTGAAAGATGATTACCTTTAGTTTTGAGCTTCTTGAGGGCATCACGCTTTTGATGATCATTGTAAGTACGCTTCTTGATGAATGTATAACCATCAGGGATACTTAATTGGCAAGCAGAGCATCCACACTTGAACAATTGGGAAGAGTTTTGAGAAGCAGAAGAGGGGAACATATTAATACAAGAGAGAGAGAGAATGTGAGAGTTAATATCAAAAGATAAAGAAGAGAGAAGGATGCGACTAGTATGGGATCAATCCACTCTTTTATAACCATGACCTGTTAACGGTTTTTCATTGGATTCAAACTGAGTCTTCTATTAAAAAGTGAAGGTACCTTCCACGATAAGAAGGTACCATGAAGAATAGATGCGATTATTCCTTTATTGGATCAAATCGTGGATGTACCCGGATGAATTGCTAATCGTTTTTACAAAAAAAGTATTTTAAGAAAAAAAGACTGATCCTCAATTGGAAAAAAAGACAATAAGTATACTCAAGCTCCTTTATTGTTGTCTATTATTCTTCGTACAAAGTGTCACAAAACTAAAGACATCTGATCATTAAGATAAAGAAGATGGGATTAAAACATATATGGCTAAACAACAGATTTTTTTATCTCTACTTTTAAATAAAAGAGTACTTTTTTGCCACTGTTATTACAGACTCTGTCACCATTATAATCATATACTCTTCCGCTTTTTAATTCAAGCTAGACCACTAATTGTCAATTGATTCCATATTTACCAGCCTGTTTATACTTTATTTTGTTAGTATAAAGTAAATTGCATGTATTTTTTATAAGCGGAGATGTTGAGATTCAGCCAAAAAATAATTTAAGACGGAAATAGCCTCTATCTCATAAAATTTTTTTTTACTTCTTTACTAAAATAAAACTTGACCCCCAACTCATTTGCCCCGTGAAAAGCAGATCAAACTCAACAAAGTACGGTAATCGTGACAGAAGAACTTTACAGACAAACCCACTCAACTGATATGCAACGTTTTAGCAGTACGTTAGAATAGAAAGCGTAGAGGAGGTTTTGAAGAGGACTCAGCACTTGAAAGACAAAGACAGAAAGTAATCTACACGAATGCAACTATCAGCTGTAAGCTGTTTAGGGTAGATGTCAGCGCACATGCAACAACACTTTTGGAAGTTTGGATTACTGTTGATTGAAGAGTGAAAAGTGGAGTTATTCTTTTGTTCAATGTTGACAACAAGGTAGTGATTTGTAATTAAAAAGACAATTAGTATTTTGGCATTTGTATATGGAATTACTGTTCTGTTCTATACTAGGTAAGTGGTACGTTGGGAGTTAGGATCTATCAGCTATTGTATCTTCAGGATAAAGAATGGTACAAATGGCATAAACTGGTTTTATTCTTGGATACTATCTTTCTACAATAAACAACAACTGCCGAACTATCGAATCATCAATTACATTAATGAAGGGTTTGGTTTGGTGATTGTAGATAAAGAGCATGTGTTCTTCAATAAAGTTATATCAATGTAAAAGAGCGGTATCTTTATGTGATAAAGTGCAATAGTTAGAGCTATTCTTTCTTGTTGAATAGACTTGTATGTCTTTGGAATTAATATCAATGACAACGTTGACTGTAATAGTTCTTTTTGTGGTTACATCTGTAAACTTTTTGTCTACGTATCAATATTCGTATTTATGTAATGGTTATTATTTGATTTGAATGTCTTCTTTTTTACTTTTTTCAATTTCTTCAAGAAAACATATACTCGCCATTCAAAACTCCTCAGCTTTGAAATTAAACAGTGTAAATAACTGAGGTATAAAAAAAATCACAGCTTGAAAAATTAAGTGTCAAAAACCTGGAAGCACTGAAAATATAGCAATTAATTAAAATGATCATAAATCAACGAAAACTCAACTTTTTGAACTTTTTAAAAAACTTACATATATCTGAAAGATACATCTATAACTTGCGCAAAAAAAATTACACCTTTTATATGCTTTTTCAGGAGTTGAAAAATCGATACATCGGACATGCCGTCCAACATACAAATCCGATGTATGTCCGTCACGCATTGGTTGTAGTGATTTCTGATTGTTTATTGCTATGGTTGCTTTATCATCAAGACGACAAATAGATGTTGTCTTAATGATAGAGCAACTACAGCAATAAACAATAAGAAATAATTGAAGAGAACTTAATTGATGATCTTTATTTAATTTTACAACAATAAAAATTTATACTATTGTGACAAACTATTCTAGAAGGTGTTTACGATATTAGGGAAAATTCTGGAATAGCTTAAGGTCCTTTTTAAGAAATGGTTATTTTTTGGTACAAAGTCCAGAAATTTCTGAAGATCTACTTTCTGGAAATTTTATGAACTTTCGGAGTGAAAACAACCTTTCTAGGTTTAGGTGTAGGCTTGAACTTCCTTTTTGGTACGACAAAGATGTCAGCTTCACGTAAGTATGAGAGCTTAATGATTCAACTATACGCCTGTGAAACTGATATAATGTGATCACTGTAATATAGAGATATTAAAAGATGTTCTTTATTTATATGAATAAATGTATGTATCATGTTACCTGAAATAGAGAGATATTAAAAGATAAAGATCTATCAACATCTATATTACGGCCTTTTTATATTATCAAAAGATGAGTCCGGACCGGACCGACGCTGCCGCTTTGGCCGGGCTGTTACTGTTAGGTTTAAGTTTGAACTTGTGCTTCTTGTTCACATTCCATTTGCGTAGAAACGCAGGTATCTCTTCAGTATTTGCAAAGTCCAAACTTATATGGTTGCTAAGGCTACCTCTATTTGTCGCCATGACATTATCCCCCTCTTGATCGCTTGTTCGTCCCTGAAGAACTTCAGGATCAGCAGAAGATATTGAGGATGTTGGCTGGGGTGGTGTCGGGTCAACATCACTTGTAGATGAAGTAGGTGGAGTAGTTAGTAATAGAGGACTGACATGAGTGATTGAAAGTTCTAGTGTAGGTGCAGCAGGTGTTGAGGTGACATCCACCACTTCAACTTGAACGCCTGATGTCGGCTTAATAGTCGTCAAAGACGATGCTGATGATGGGCTAATCGTATCAAGACATGATGATGATGATTCATTTAGTGGCACAGTTATTGCAGATGTCATGCTAACTTCCACTTGAATTGTTAGTGGACATTAATGTCACAGCTTGACTATGGCCTTGGACAAAGACAACTTGGATTATTTGAGCCTACAATATTGATGATAGGTTGGCTAGAGGATGCGGCGATATGTTCGACTGATCTTCAACGATATTTTCGGCATCTTGTTCCATATCAATTGTTGACGAAACTTCTTGGATATCGGCATCGCGCACAAAATCAGAGATGTCTATTCGTTCATCCAAAGTATCAGATGTTGATGATAAGACCTATAGGCGAGGCTATACCTGACTTATCAGAACTTGACGATGATGAGCTTAGAGGTGGTATACTTTCGTCACTTGAGCTAAGGTGCTCATTGTCTTGATTATTTACATCTGACGTGCTGTCGCTCGATACTTCAATGATATCTTGTAGACGGAAGATGGTATTATCAAGGATGAGTAGCTGGAGACCTTGAGTGGTAATACTGGTAGGCGAGAATTCAGAAGCCCGCTCAGAACTAGAGGTTATGTCACTAGCTGCACTATGCAAAACTCTCATCGTCCTTGATTTAGGTTCTCTTGATATGTACTGTCTTGATCTTCTTGTTCCTTCATGTTTGAGTCATCTTTCATGTTGTCCTCTTGCTTATCTTGTTGACTATCATCATTTGTGACACTATGACTCAGAGAGGTGATAGTCTATGTCTGGTAATGGAAGAATGTCATTATTACTAGCCATTAGAATGATAACATGTCATCATCTTGTGAAGGTGGTGCTGTTTGATGACTGAATGGAGTCCGTTCTACTTGTAATAGGTGGTGATTGGTATGTTGATAGTTTCAGGGCCTATCAATGGTGGTGGATATATGCATAGGTGGTTGTATGTTCATATGTGGTGGTGACAGACTCGCCTGACGTGGTATAGGCGTAAAGGTGGAGACACTGACACCCGAAAAAGAGGTACTAACAGGAGCGATAGGGTCAATATAGTCTTGTTGAAGACTTGTATTCTTTAATGCCTCTCTTACGGTCCTACGAGAAGCAGTGGGGTCATACCAGGATTTATCATACTGTTTGCCTTCAGCTGCCTTGAGTCTATCAGTATGTACCAATGACTGTAGGGGCTCACCTGCCATTGTCTCTAATCGGTAGATACCATACTCGGGATATGCAGCAACCACCACGTAGGGTCCTTTGAACCTAGGTTCAAGTCCGTATCGCTCTTCATGCGATAGCATCACTAAGTCGCCAGGCTCAAACGAGACTTTCTTGATATAGGCATCCCACCTTTCTTTGTCTTTATCAGCTATGGCCTTCAACCTGAACTCTGCGGCTGCCCTATGCTACCCTAATTCTTCAAGCTCACGGGAAGTGATGTCAGCAACGGTACGAGAATCTGCTTTGGCTGCTCGATTTAAGTACGGTTGTGCCTCGTCTTCCAGGAAGGCGTGGTTCACGACCATAAACTAGATAAAATGGTAAGTACCCAGTGGTACTGTGCTCACGAACCCGAGTGGCCTACAAAGCAGCTTGGACAAAGTCATCCCATCGATGGATGGCACCATTCACGTACTTTCTGAGCATCTGTTTGCGTGTACCTTTATACCTTTCAACTTTATTGTTTGTTTGAGAATGGAAAGCTGAAGTCAATCTATGATTATTACCTACGCGCTTCAGGTAGGCTTCTACCATACCACTTGTGAAGTTCGCTCCACGGTCAGTGACTATCTCGGCTGGGCAACCAAATCTCATCACGATCTCTTGGTATATAAAGTCGGCTACGGCCTCTTGAAAGGTTATGGGTATGGCTTTAGCAATGAGCCAGTCAGTGAGTGAGTCCACCGCGGTAAGCAGCCATTTGTTTCTGTTGATGGTAGTGAGTAACTCTGTTACAAAGTCAAGATGCCATCGCTCAAAAGCTTTGGGGACAGGTAATGGGTGTATCACATCTTGATGAGCTTTGGTTCGCGTACTATTCACTTGACATTGGGGACATGTCTTTAAACATTCTTGTACGTCCTTCTTCATGGACGGCCACCAATAGGGGGACTCCATTAGGTGCATCATTGTCTTGAAGCCAGCGTGTCCGAATCTATAGTGGTATTTTTTGACCCAGTCAGCTCTGTCCTCAAATGGTACAAACCGAACTTCTTTAACTTCGGTAGTCTGGTTGTCTTTCTCCCTCCTCTTCAGAGTCACCTTGCGGTAGACTCGGTGTTGACGAACAGAGAAGTGAGGTCTTTGAGATTCAATATGGTCTTTCAGTTGTTTTGACTTGAGCTTGGCTATGTTTTCTTCTTTTAAATACAATAGAGGCCAGTTTGCTTTAAGCTCTGGAGACAACTGATCCCATGTGGCGTATAAAAAGTCTAGTTCCAATGAGTTAACGAGAGGATGATCGGCGAGTTCAGCACTACGAGACAAGACGTCAGCGACAGCATTCTCTTTCCCTGGTTTATATTGCACTTTAGGGGAGTGAAGCTCGTATTCTGCAATCCACCTCACCAGCCTACTGGTTGGTTTTGATTGCGACTGGAAATACAAGAGAGATTTATGAACACATAAAATGGTGTAGCCTGCTTTACAACCGTCTACTGAACATCCCCAGGTACGCAGCGCGTGAATGATGACAATCAGTTCTCGCTCTTGCGCAGGAAACTTTTGCTCAGCAAAGGACAGCTTACGCGACTCGTATGCAACGGGAGCCCAGGTGTTTGTTTTATTGTCTGGTTGAAGCAAAACCGCACCAACGCCAAAGTCACTAGCATCTGTTTCGATGCGAAAAGGCAGATCAAGGTTTGGTAGTCGAAGGACGGGTGGTGAGGTAAGTAAGGCTTTGAGTTTGATAAAACTTTCCTCACACTTCTCATTCCAAACTATAGCGCGCTTCTTCGCACCGGTGCCATGAGTAAGCTCTGTGAATGGTGTTGCAATTGAGCTAAAGTTAGGACAGAACCTGCGGTAGTGTTGTGCTAAACCTATGAACTGTCGTACTTCTTGTACATTGGTGGGCGAGGCCAGTTATGGATTGCTTTCACCTTGAAGTCAGATGGTAAAATACAACTAGCACTGATTTTGAATCCTAAAAACTCGATTTCGCGAGCAGCAAACGTACACTTCTTGACATTGAATATTAGTTTAGCTTCTTGTAATCGCTTGAGAATTTCTACCACGTGACGCTTATGGTCGTCTTCAGTCTTGCTAAAAATCAGTATGTCATCGAGATATACTAAGGCAAAACGATCAATACAACCATTCAGGACCTGATTCATCATTGATTGGAAGGTTGGAGGTGCATTGCTAAGACCAAAGGGCAGAACTAGAAACTCAAACTTACCTTACCGCGTGTTAAAAGCAGTTTTAGGTATATCGGAGTCTTGTACACGAATCTGATGGTACCCAGATTTGAGGTCCGAAGTGGTAAAAAATGAGGCACCCTGAAGGTGGTCTAAACACTCATCAATTCGTGGTAGAGGGGTTGCATTTCGTTTTGTTAAAGAGTTGATAGCACGATAGTCAATACACATGCGCATTGAGCCATCTTTCTTTTTAACAAGCAACACTGGTGACCCCCAAGGAGAACTACTGCGACGTGTCAGTCTTAAAGACAGAAGTTCTTTCAATTGCTTGCTGAGTTCGTTGAGCTCAGCTGGACTCATTCGAAATAGCATCCTATTCAGTGGCTTGGCATCGCCTGTAATTATTACATATTGTACACCTCTTTCTGGTGGTAAGCCAGGAAGTGTATTCAAGAACACAGAAGGAAATTCCCTAGGTAATCGAGACCAAAAGGATAAATCATTATTTATCGAGGAGGTAGAGAAAGATGTATCGTCCATTAAGTAAAGGAAACAAACATCAGCGCCTTCTTTTTTCACGGCCTTTTTTAACTTGGTTCTTGGATATCAAATCGTTAAGAGCCCTAGAAGCCACTATGTCTTCTGTATTACCATCTAATCGATCATTTATTAGGAGGATGACCCCATTAGCACCCACGTCAAGGCAGCAAGATACCGACCAAGAATCATTAAGCCAGTTCACTTTGGGCTTGGGTTCTTTTAGCCACGAACGACCTAAGATGATATCAAATTTGGTATCGAAGACAAAAGCAGACATGATACTGGAGTGTCCTTGCAAGTCAAGGTTGAATTCCACGCGTTCTGAAATAGGAGAGGTGTTACCTCCTGCAGTCTCCACTTCACGTCCACAGACATGATGATGCGTACCTTCTAACATCTTAGAAAGATGAGGTGAGACATAATTCTCACTAGCACCGTTATCGATGAGTACATGTATGTCCAACGGGGAACCACCAGACGACATGACTACACCATGATAGAGAGGAAGATTACAGGATACCACAGTGTTCAAATGGGACAAGCGAACTGCATCTAATGCAATAGACGAACGGTTCAGATTATGATCATGGTTGATCTCTCTTAATTGAGAAGGAATACCTGACATCTGAATGGGTACTACTTCAATAGGTAGATGCGGTATATCGTTCAAAGAACTCATAGTACTAATTGCAAATGAAAGGGAAGTAGACTGAGTGTTCAGCTTATTTCCACAATTTAGAACAGGCTTAAAATCAGTCAGAATGACTTCATTATGCCGAGACTCAGGCGGAACAGCGGGTAAATAGGATGATGAATTGGTTACTTTATTAGTAATGATAGACTTAGGTTGATGAGTACGATCATCATCAACTTCAGTAGTGGTGGTGTCGATAGCGTTAAGGGAGGCAGACTTATTAACGGCACCAGTAAAGCCACCACTGTTGCTTCCTTGATTGCTATGATACTTTTCATTCATTTTTGACTCAAAGTTAGACAGATTTTTGACACGAGTACGGTAGTCAGTGATCTTAGGGCCTTTACGAGAGCAGTAGTGGCAAGTATCGTTGAAGGAGGAACCGCGCGACGTACGATTGTCCTTATGATTGGTACCAGAAGAACTTGACTGATAGCGGCGGGAGTGGAGAACATCGCAATCCATTGGATCATCAATGAATTGAGGAGATTCAGCGATAGTACCAGAGTTGCCAGACAAATGACGAATAAAGGTTTGAGCAGTGGATTGCACAGATGGGTGGTGAGCAGCTTCAAAGTCTAAGGCCTCACGCAATACACGTTCCAATGTGCGATTCTCAATACTTATACCACGAATACGTTGGATGAGTTCGATGTCACGAAGACCACGAAAAAAGAGATCAACGAGAAATCGATCCATGACTTGTTGAGCGGTGAGATCAGACGATTTCAACAACATAGATATATCCATGAACGTATCAACATAGGCTTAAATTGATGAGGTTTGACGAGTTTTGTAAAAACGATCACACACCATATCCTCTGCATTGGCAGGACGGAATGTGGTGATCAACAGTTGTTTAAAGGAGGACCAATCGGTGGGACCAGTACCATTGGTTTCTTGACTGGAAAACCAAGCTTCTACGCGACCAGAAAGTAAGGTACTAGCAAAGCGGAAGGTTTGGATGTCATCCCATGAGTAGTGTTTTTTGAGTCGTTTAATCGACCGAAGCCAACCATCTAACTTCCACACGTTACGGCTGCCATCATAAGAGTCAGGTCGTTGTAATTGGATGGACGGTGGCTTGGCCAAGATATTTTGAGATGAGTCATTGGTGTGAGAATGTAGTACCCTGGTCAGTTGAGTAACAAAATCAATAACAGCAGGGTGAACATTTGATTCTTGGTTAGATTGATGAGGGTTGTCCATGTCAAATTAGGTATGAGAGGATAATAACAGAGAGAGAAAGAGAGAGAAATTCAGTGATGACAGCCATCGATAATTTTTGCAAACAGTGATAGACACCAGATGAAATAAACAGTACGAGAATACGGAAAGTACCAGCAAATGGATAGCAGAGAGTGAGAAAAAAAATAGACAACAGCAGGAACAAAAAAATATGCAGAGATGCTACAAGTTGTCAGCTTCACGTGAGTATGAGGGCTTAATGATTCAACTATTACACCTGTGAAACTGATACACTGTGATCACTGTAATACAGAGATATTAAAAGATGTTCTTTATTTATATGAATAAATGTATGTATCATGTTACCTGAAATAGAGATATTAAAAGATAAGGATCTATCAACATCTATATTACAGCCTTTTTATATTATCAAAAGATGAATCCGGACCGGACCGACGAGCCGCTTGGCCGGGCTGTTACTGCTAGGTTTAGGCTTGAACTTGCGCTTCTTGTTCACATTCCAGTTGCGTAGAAACGCAGGCATCTCTCCAGTATTCGCAAAGTCCAATACTACAACTCAGAGGACATCTCCCGTAGCCCAAATTCTACGGGAGGGGTACAGGAGGGATCTCTTGGGGTTCATGAACACCGGTTACAATTTGAGCTAGTTGGATAGTAGAAAGCGTCGGGGTTCGAAAAATACTGATTTCCCTTTATAGAAGTAAGTAGGGGTCGAGAAAATTGAGTTTGAATATTTGTTGTACGTCTGTATGTTATCTTTTTGATATACGAAAAAGCTTTTGTGAATAGCGCAGCCGGTAGCGCGCATCCTGTCTACACTTAACATCGCTGGTTCGAACCCTGGCAGAACACATCAACTTTTTGCATTTTTGTAATTTTGTGTGTCCAGGTACTTCGCTTTAGATACTTTTTGAGAGCCTAATCTTGAGTCATCAATCATCGTTTTTGTTACTCTAAATTAGTTTTATCAAATAGGTCCATTGAAGGTTAATTATAGATTTGTATGTATTGACTTACAAGCTATTTTAATTGCAGTCTTAAAGTTAATTTTTTCTGGTCACCTTGAATTATATATCCACAAAGTGTATGGTCTTCTTATACTTCCATACTTTGTAATCTATCATAGAGATAGTTAAGCCACCTTAAGTATTGCAATTTCTTTTAAATATATGAAAACGTCAAGTACTTGTTTCTACGATAATAAAGTCAATTAGAAATCTATCTCAAATTTTCATCTTTCATGTGCCAATAGGTGTTAACATTATTAAAACAGTAGAGGATAATTTTTAGGTGAAATTAAAAGAACATCAGTTTTTCGAAGCTTTGTTCCACTCTTAACAGTAGGCTTCCAAAAGTCAACTTAGTATAATTTAGTCCGTTTAGATTGAAGTAACATCATAATTTTAAATTAATTAGATCCAAGTTGCATTCTACTTAGCTGTAATAGACATTCAAAGAGTATACCAGCTTGTACATGTCTTGCAGTTCTGTCATGACTTCATTTCAGCGGAAGGATTTGTATAAATACTACTTATCGACACTATGTAACTAACCGAATAGTGCTTCAATAGATTTAAATTTAAGCTTTTCCTAAGCCTATTGCGTGTTGATCAAATTCATATAACTTAAATGATAGTGAAATTTCCTATGTTATGATCGGAAGTTAAACAAAAAGAGAAGTGCGTTAAAAAAGGTAACAGGTCGATTTGAACACACAAAATTACAAAAATGCAAAAAGTTGAAGTCTTCTGCCAGGGTTCGAACCAGCGATATTAAGTGTAGACAGCATGCGCGCTACCGGCTGCGCTATTCACAAAAGCTTTTTCGTATATCAAAAAGATAACATACAGACGTACAACAAATATTCAAACTCAATTTTCTCGACTCCTACTTACTTCTATAAAGGGAAATCAGTATTTTTCGAACCCCGACGCTTTCTACTATCCAACTAGCTCAAATTGTAACCGGTGTTCATGAACCCCCATTTAACCGTCTTCTTTCCAAAAATAAAATTTGCTTTATGTCTCAATTTAAAAGAGTTTTAGCCAAAATGAATCAAAAAGCTAGAAAAAAAGTTTGGAAATCAATCGTGAATTTAAATGCAATTATGGGGGGTGAGTAAAAATTAGTGTTTCCAAAAGAGTAAATCTATATAAGGCAGTTGGGGGATGGATTTAATTGTGTGAAAGGATTTGACGAATAAGAATGCATTAATTTTTGTGAGGGAAATAAAGCAAAATTTAAAAAGAAGTACAACGATGTACAAAGTAAGAAAGTAAAGCAGTGAAAAAGAAGATCGGGAGATCTAGAAAGGCAAGGGTATTTATCTATTTATTTTTTTGTGTAGCCAAGTTGAAATGAAGAGAACCATGTAGATGCACAGGAAAAAACAAGCAAAACAAAAACATATAAATTGAAGCGAAGGTCTCTTTGCGCGACGTGAAGAGCTGTTGATGCTTATTGAAGAAGCAACATGAAGGTATATTTAAAGGACATTAGTAAAGGCTTTTGTAGCTCATTGAGAAGTAGCCTTTTGACTCAAGTTTTTAAGGCAGTTAAATCAGCGAGTAATTTTCATGAGTAGCATCAGGATGGTTGACTCATTCACAAGACGAAGCTTTGTAGATAAATTGATGTGGCTTGTTGATATCCTAAATTCTACAAGTTTGATGAGTCGAAAGGGTGCTCTATAAAACCGGAAGCTGATGTAGAGGTGTATACAACGAAGTCATAAGTAAGCGAAAAAACGTGATTCTGGTTAAATAAAAGATCTTCAACATGGTGAGTCATCACTTGCTTCAGTCAAATATAGAGAGTAGAAGAGTGTAAGCAGTACAGACTTTAAAAGACAAAGGAATAAAGAAAAGTATATTGGAAAGAATCCTTCAGAGTAGACGAAGATAACTGTATCAAGTGCAGTTATGAAAGGCTGAAAAGTTATCGTTATAGCCGTTTGAAAGCTTATAGTAATCGTACTTATATAGTGAAAATGATATTGACCTTAAGAGAATAAAGAGAAAAGCGTAATTGAATTCGCATCGCAAAAGAAAAAACGAGTTGAAAGTTAACTTTTTTCAGATAGATGTAACCCTGAACGAGATGAACAAACTGCTCATTTTAGTTGATCACAAATATAACTTATATCCGTCCTGATAACAACTCTTCTAAGATAACAATTAATAACACTTGCTCTTAGCAGAATATTTTCAATATTTGGACGTCTTTGATATTCAGCACCATGCGTAAAGATCAAGAGGTTTACTTTTTTACTGATTTGAATCTTTCGCAACAAGATTGATTTATATACTTATTTTGCGGAACAATGCAACGGAAGATTTAAAAGACTAAATCATCCTTACCGACTAACATTTACTTTGATTGATATCAAAAGACATATTTACGACACTAATTAATGCTATTTCCAGTATCATTGGCGTCTGAAACCATTCGCTCTAATGCGTTTCACTAATCCCTACTTTTAGCCAAATATGTTATAGACACCAGTTGCATATAACACTGAAAACAAATCTTTCTTCTACCCATGAATCCAAATAATCTCAATCAGTCTGGTGATTCAAGCGGTATATCATCAAACACCTTTGTCTTTATTCCAGCCAAAATTATCTATGGTTCTTACCCAATGGCGAGGTTTTGTACGATTGCCAGCCACTACCATTAAGTTGAGAATAGACGTCAGCATAAGCCTGACAGGTGTTGATCGAAAAAGTGTATATTGAAGTACCTGTTGACACCAACAAAATCCTTCCACTTAGCTTTTGAATTCAGAATAGTACTATTCACGCCATTGCTTATTATTGCGTAGTGCTGTTACTCGTTTATTCTGGCTTTTATGATATTCGAATCTCGATGCTGTGTGGCAAGAGAGAGACTTAGATTGTAAAGCTGTATATATGCGTATCGTGTGTTGTATTTGTACAAAAACTCTCAAAAGCAAAGCTGTTCATTGACAAGCGACTTAGGTTGTTCGCTGGTTTAATAATATTAAATGAATTATTAGGCGAGAAAGAGAAAAGAAAAAAATATGAATTCATTTCGGTCTAGTGAGACTCGTTTTAAGGGAGTATAAGAGTTTCTGAAACTTAATTGGATAAAACGTTTAGGAAAAATAACTGTATTGTAGGACCAAGTGGCTTAAATAGTCTGGAATCATAACATGAGGTAAAGAGCCAAGTGCCAACATGACTCAAGTGTTATGAAAAGCGAGGTAGAAACAAAAGAAAAGTTCAGGAAGCTTATCACAAAAAAAAAGAATTGACTATTTTTACTGATTGGTGTTTGGACAACTCATCACAGATAGTTGTTGTTGACATGCAAGAGAATACACAATAAAAAAGTAGCCCAGATATCGAAGTAGACGTTTCTACCATGTTTGCTAATAGGAATATAAAAGTTGACAGTTCAAGCTTGAGATTATGAATGACAGTTTGGATCAGTTGACGTCTTATATTAAGTGGTTTTGATACGAAATATGAGAATACTAAAGCTCATAAAACAGTCATTTTATCATTTTAAAATAGAGTTGAAGGATAGAATGAATGAAAAAGTGTTATAATAAGTGGCAGCTTAGAAGTTTAAGGCAAGAAGAGAAAAAAGTTTATTCCGCAAAAGCATTTTGTGTACGACTATCATATAAGAGATATTAGTATAATAGCAAACCATGACGGTTCACATTGAATTACCTCATCTTGTTGGATCCCTCACTTTCTGCATAATCAAATGGTCTTTTATCACCTTGTTGCATGACAGCTGAATTAAAAATGGTAGCTGCTAAGTCAGGATCTAATTCACTATCATCCAAATCAACCGTGGCCAAATGAGGTGGAATATTTCCACCGAGAACAACAGCACGCAAGCCTTCTACAGGCTGCCTACCTTTGGCTGGATTTGATCCTTCAGCAGTCTTGGATTTTGAGCTCTGAAAGACAAGCAAATTAGCATTTGAATAAACTGAGGACGTTAAATGAGAGTTTACCAACTGATCAGGTTTTTTGTTTCTGAAATAGTATGATATCAAATCGTCTTTGAGCCAATTAACCCTACTTCTATTAATTGGTATACGGTAAACGTTACCCAAATACCGAAGATCATCATAGGCTGCCAGTTTGTATTTGAGCGGTATTTGCGTCCAAGTTTTAACCTTGAGCTCAGGTTCCTTTTCATGAACTTGGTATAACAAGTCGGCTAGTACCACCTTGCTCAACTACTCCAAAGTTGATAGATGCAATTTCATCATTGCTTCCTTTTTTGCTGTATCGGTAGAGTTGATGCTTACATCCGGGTTAATGCTATCGCCGAAACATGAGATCAAAAAATATTTAAAGCGATTTAATGGTGTATTTGAATCGCCATGCATGTCCTTTATGTGAAGTCTCGATATCAAACAAGCAGGCAAAACGGTAACCTCTAATTGATTGCCTACAAATTCAGATCGTTCTTTATCTATTGAAATATATGGATTATGGTTAACTATAGATCATTTCAAAAATATGTTAATTTACCTTCAACTACAACAAGCTTTTTCAAAATCTCATTGTTTCTTTCAACCATGGTGAACAGCTGATTGATACGTTCCTCAAAGCGAGCTTCTAATTGCTCCACATGCATTTTGATCTCTGAGGCTTCATCTTCAGTTTTTCTAGTACCTCTCAAAAGAGAATCGATTTTATCGCTGAAATGAGACATTTTGTAGCTAGAAAAAAGAATATAATATATGGAATGAAACGTAGAATCGATGAAGAAAGAAAAGCTCACTAAATATGTTTTTTAAAATATAATTTGTTGAACCAAATGGAATCAAGTTGAGGCCCTCAATCAATGTCTTTATTGTTTATTGTTAGGGATGAATAAGCACTTATCTCAATGTTTGTTTTTAAAAAATATTCATTGAGCATCATCTTTCCTCATGTCCACATGTTAGTACTACATCTCAACTGGATCTAAAAGATAACTCCTCGGTATGTTAAACATCAGTAATGACGTGATAGTAATCTGAACACCTATGTCCTATAATGATAAGCATTGAGATATTAAAAGGGTTTTTTTTTACTAGGTTCATTTTAGTAAATGCTTTTCGAAAACAGTAGTCTATCAAACACAGAGCTAGTGATCATAATGTTAATATGAAATCTGTTATCTAAGGATAAAGATATGCATGCTATTTTAGACCGAAATTGATGTTTTCGATATTTGATCCAACGAAGTTAGTAGATGGAAAACACAAAGACAAGTTTATTCACAGATGTATATTCCATTGGAATCTTTTTTCTTCACCAAGTTACTCTGTATGATAGATGTTGACTACGTTGGATTTGCTGACAAATATCTCTAAAAAGGCAAGAGTAGAGATTAAAATACTGGTTAAAAGCACTTGATATAGAAAGATCATACTTGAATACAAAAGTTTAAAAGATTGCACACGAAATGATGATAGTTACGCAAACATAATCCAAATACATGTTAACTCATAACGTTTCTTTTTTTGGTAATGACGACGCTTGGGCCATATACTCAACATTGTATGAAGAATAAGCTAGATCCTGATTAAATATCAATGACTGAATTCAATCAATTCTTGACAACATCTGTAGTCATTGATGCATTTCACAACACTTAATCCACATAATACACCACCAAATTGTCGAAGTTATATGAGGTACAAAAAACTTTTATTGATACCATAACAAGACTTTTATTTAACGAGCAATGTTATGATTGCAAATCTTTAAATAATTCTGTACACTGCTATTTCCTTAATGTATACTTAAAATCAACAGACAGATACCTTTTTTGTACGAAGTCATTGTTGTATATAAGGTGACTGGATTCAGCGACAAAGTTCCCTCTACTTCTTTTCTCTATATATCTCAACTTACCTGTCTTATCATCACATAATGTATCCTTGTATTTCTTGCTCTGCTGTCTTCAATTCAGAAGAAGAAAAATTGTATCATCTTAGATATGATCGCTGTGTATCTGTTGCTGGTCAAGCTGCTCTCTTTACTCGCAGAAGTCAACAGCAAACTGTAACTGACGATGTTTTAGCTGCTGTAATGGCTGCAGCGGAAATGCCCATCAACATGGGTATGGATGAAGATACTCCTCTCATAACCGATAACCAAGTTACTGAAAGTGAGGCTATTGATAATGAAAATGTTGATAGTGAAATGACTGAAGCTGATGTTGCAAACTCTACTAACGAGCATGATTCTTGTAAGTCCACATATATATCAACTTGTGAAAGTAAGCTAATCATATCTTTAGTTCCGAATCCAATCACCTTCAACTGGTTGCCTCCTCGTTCAATGAACTCGTTTGATGAGATGGCTTTGGAGTTTATGTGCCTTTTGGATGAGGCTAAAACTGCTCGTCTGTATCAGCGCAAGATCGTCAAGTTAGTCAACAAAATGTTGAATGAATCTACTGATCCTGATGGTAAGTTCACCTCTATTATACAAAACATATTCACAGAATTAATAAATGAACTATACTTCATCACAGTTGTACGTCACATACCTTCACCTGATGTCTTCCGTAGAACCATCAAGAGAGATACTAAGAGTATTGTCAAGCATGACATCTGTGTTAATGGGTGCTTTATGTATCCTGCTGATGAGCCTAACATGAAAACTTGTCCCAACGAAGAATGTGGCGAGAAAAGATACTGTAACGAAGCAGAGGTACATGCTGCGATGGAAGACGTTGACAGAGACGATGATATGCCATTGTCAGAATTGATTCCTACCCGCCAAATGGCTTACACCTCTTTGGGTAAAGCTTTAACTGAAATTTATGTAGACGAAGATCGTAGCGAAATGTTAACAGACGGTCCAAGTCTTACTGAGGTACGAGAAAGAGTAGTAACTCACTATCGCGATGTTTTCAGTGGCTCCGTCTACAAGCAGCTTTTAGTTAGTGGTAAAATTAGGACCAATACTATTTGTGTCATTGTATTTATTGATGGGTATCAACTGAAAAACATGCAAAAAGCCCATCAAGTAATGATTAACTGTTTGATTTTGAATATTCACCCTGAGCATTGGTAAGCTTTAAGCAGCCTTTTGTGATTGCACCATTCTTAACATGTGTCTCTTCACTTAACAGTACCAAAGAAGAAAACATGATTCAAATCGGAGTTGTACCAGGCAAACCATTCGACCTCAATTCGTACTTGTGACCACTCATCAAAGAGGTCAACGACATGTACAGCAGTGGCATAGTAATCCAAAAAGATGGGGTAGATATGTATCGTGGTAATGTTGCTATTGTTGGTATCACTGGTGACATTCCTGGTATTTCTGAGTTGATGGTGTTTGCCGGTCATACCAGTACCTTTGGATGTAGAGTATGTCTTTCAGAAGGCTATTTCCCTGTACCTATTTCAAGTCATGGCAAATACTTTCCCGACCTTGGTCCTATCCGTACGGCTGAAAGTTTAAATGATGTCGATCCAGTAAGTATACTATATCATAATGCAACTAAATACGATACACTAACTTGTGAAATGATAGGACTACGGTATGCATGGTCTTCCAAATGATTATGCAAATCTTCAACTTTCACAGACAGCTTCTTTTTCTTTGGTGATGAGCTGCACATGCTTGGACATGGAATTGGCCATTTGGTTTACAAGCGTATTCATCCCTCTACGTTCAACTTTTTTCGTGCTCTCAACAGCAGGCATTATACCTTCGACTTGATTGATGATTTCTCAAGAAAACAGATACTAGAGCAAATTGGGGATCAAACTCATGACAGTAAGCCATCTACTAGCTCAGCTTTCGATTATTCCTTTGATCGTCGGTTTGGCTTCTATCGTGCAGTTGATTGGCAACAATGGTTGTTGTATTTTGTACCAACAATGGTCAAACCCAAATTGAAGTATAGAGCAGCTAAAGAAGGTCTGATGGCACTGGTAAATGCTTGTTCAATTGCTTTGCAGAAGGAAATAAGCACACATGAGCTACAGAAAATGGACGAGTAAGTTTTTATCGCAATCAGCCTTGAAATACTTTGACTGACTTCATTATCCATTTAGATTTCTCTCCTTGTGGAAACAGCTGTTGAACTCTGAAATAGATAATGGTCGACTGAATATTAGGGTGTGAACAATGAACAACCATTTCACTACGTACCATATGTCTGACTTGATCCGCAAACAAGGTTCACTACGCTACTAATCTTGTCGATCATTAGAGCGTACTATTCAAAAGTATACAAATCTAAGTAAATCAAGATCAAGACCAGCACAAGAAAACGAGAATATTCTCACCCGAGTGGCATACTTCGAACAATTACATCGTCAAAGAATTTTTGAAAGTCTCTTTCCTCCTGCGAACACTTCCGCCAACGAATTCAGAAACTATCCTGGTGACACAGAAGGGACTCAACCGCAACTTTGGGAATCTTTCAAAGAGGTTGACATGAACTCTGATTTCGATTTTTGTGGATTTTCGGGTACATCTGTTTTGGCGGCTTTAAAACTGTACTATCGTCGTTTATCAAGAAGTCGTCATGATGTAGATTCTATGTGCGAGATTGCTGCTCGAATGTTACTAGGTGATATCATAGTTCAATCTGAATGGTATCGTAGTAATCACTCCCAGCTCAAACGTGCCAATAATATCGTGATATTCGAAGCAATGGAACCAAGTCGGTAAGTTTATTATGTCTTGTTGTTCGTATTCATTTGTCGTACTAAACTAAATAAAACTTTAGTGACCGTATGTCTCTGTACGTTGGTAAGGTGGTAACTTACATTGTCGTATTTGACTTATCACATACTCTACTTTTCGTATGAGACTACCTTTCAAAGGATTCACTCTCCGACTTGTTCCAATATAATTTTTTCTTTTTTGCTTTCTTTAATGAGCTCTTCCTCACACTTTAATAAAAGGATAAAAACAGAGACTCATCATTCTTTGATTTTTATTCTTGCATATTCTTAAGTTTGAGTTGTATTAAGTTCTAAGTTATCACTAAGCCTTAATCCCACATTTTTTTTGATGAATTCTACTGTTGAATCTTCTACTCCTACCCCCATGTCGCCATCTGCCCCTGTAGATGTTACGATGGAAGAGACGGTTGCTGCTATGCAATCTACCTCCCTAGATGGTTCCGTTGTATCTAACCATACTTCGGGTAATGGTCACGAAGCTAACGCTTCACATGTCAATACCGCTCAGGCAACTGATATTCCTTCGACTATCGCCAACTATGAGCGTGACATGGCTAGTCTTGCCGAAAAGATTCGATTGAAGGCTGGAGATTACTCTCCTGAGGCTTTCGAGCAATTGAGTCGCTGGAAGCAGACTTTGGACATGATTCGTTCCATCAGGAACGAACTTGTCATGGACTTGGCAACAGTCAATACGACCTCTTCGGAGCCCCGTCCTGCTATTAACAAGCCTCGTATTGTTAGTAGTGACCTGCCTTCCTTCGTTGTCGACTCGAAGTCTCTAGTCGAGAAAGGTAGACTCAACTTTGAAGTTGAGAACCCTCTGAGTGTTTTCCTGCACAAGTTTGAACTTGTGTTCAAAGACAAAGGGGTGGATATTGAAGCCGAGTGGTTGACTCACCTCGAAACTTGCTTCAGCAATCCTAGAGTTAAGGGATGGTTTGAGAGAAAGATAAAGTCTCGTGCTCTTAGTAGCAAAAATCGTTTCTTGTGGGCTGATGCCTGCAAAATTTTGAGGGAAAAATTCGACCTCGCCTATCGCATCACCTGCGATGAATGGCTTCTCCGCTTGATTAAGCTCAAGCAAGATCATAATGAGTCTTTTGACGATTTTATGTATCGTTTCAGAGAGCATGTCATTGGCTCAAAGTCTTCCTCCTCTGACAGTCATATAGTGTCGCAACTCTTTCTTTGTGCTCTGTACAATGATGATGTTCTTGAGGAGGTGAATAAATACCTCAAAGCTTACGCCAAGGAGCAAAATAGAGAGCCCAACCAGTCGGTGTCTCTTGGTCCTGGTGGTTCTGAGCAAAGCCAGTACGCGCCAAGAAACTATGTGCGCTTTGTACCTCAGTCTCTTGATGTCATCGAGCATGTCATCAATGCTAACTCTGTGGATCTTGAGTCTTTCTTGTCTGGTCTTTACAACCTTTCGGACAAGGAAAAATCCAAGAAGCGTGGTTCTAATGATAACCAGAATGAAGTTATCACGACCAAGAAGTCTAAGCACTTCAATTCTGCTTCTGTTGTTGCTTCTCCTGCTATCTCTAATGCAAAGAAGAATGGTGAGACTACCAAGTCCGGCCTACCAAAGGGGATTTACAAGGGTCAAATTTGCTACTCTTGTAAGAAGGCTCCTTACACAAAAGATCATTACTATGAGTGTAAGCGTAGCAAGCGTGCATCCTCCACTAAGGTAAATTTCTCTACAAACAATGACACCTTCGTCAGTAGTATTGAAATGCTGGATACTAATGTACTCTCTAACCATGCATCTGAATCTCATTCAATTGCTGGTGATCTTTCTTCTGATAGTAATGCAACAAATAAAGATTCTCTTGAAGTATCACTTTCTCTTGACTTCGAGAATTCATCTGATGATGAATATGAATTGCAATTAAGACAATATGATCTAGATAATCTCAATGGTATTGTTAATGATGATAAAACCGTCTGTGTAGTTCGAAAGAGAAATGATATTGAGGGCGATGTTGATAGCAATCTTACTTCTGATTGTCCTTCCTTCTCCCCTGACACATACATCATTTTGAATGACATTGAGTGTTACGGTAAAATAGACACAGGTGCGAATACTTCGGTTATTTCTAAAGCATTTGCGTTGAAACACCAAATCCCTTTTCACTCTATTCCAGGCAGTTTAATCTTAGCCAATGGAATGAAAGTTGCTCGTCTTCAAACAGTCAATCCTTTGTCTGTAGAATATGATGGTGTCGAACGCATTGTTCTTCATCACTTTGATGTGATTGAAGACGTTGCTTACAGTAACAGTATTCTTATGGGTACTGATCTTCTTCCAAAGCTATCAATTTACCTCAATAATGTGGCTGTGAAATACAAAAACAGAGTTAAATATGATGACTCTATTGACGATGAGCGTTATGAACCCAATGTTTCTAGCGCTGGTACGGAAAAAGAGCAAGTTGTCTTTGCTAAAGCTCTCCAACCTTACATCGATGCCAATAAGAGTATTGACGGAAAAGCGCTGTGCAACTTACCCGAAGCAGTTCTGTATCTACCTACCCCTAAGGATGTCGTAGTTAATATCAGACAATATTCTATTCCTTATAAACTTCAACCAAAAGTTATGGATATTATCAATGAATGGCTTCAAGATGGCATTATCGTTCCTGCAACTCCTTCTGCATGGAATTTACCAATTACAGTGGCTTTGAAAAAGAATTCGGATGGTACAAAGACCGATAAGATTCGTGTAGTTCTGGATCCTCGAATGCTTAATAAGCATTTACCAGTGGATGCTACTCCTCTACCTCTTATCTCTAGTATTTTTGATGCCATGGCTGGATCTGTTGTATTTACTACCCTCGATCTCAAATCTGCCTTTAACCAATTCCCTGTCAATCCTGAAGACAGTATAAAAACTACGTTCACTGCTCCAAACAACTTGCAATATATGTACAGGGGTGCTCCCTTTGGTATATCCACCATTAGTCAACTATTCTCTAGAATCATGCTGACATTATTTAAGGATTTACCATTTGTACAATGCTTTGTTGATGACGTGTGTATTTACAGTTCTACAATGCATGAACACTTCTATCACGTCAAGACTGTTATTCAAATTCTCACTAATGCGAATCTTCGCTTGAACTTTTCAAAATGCTTTATGGCCAAATCTGCAGTATATCTTCTTGGATATTCCATTTCTGCTAAAGGTAAACAAATTGATAGTCGTAAAATAACCAACATTATGGACTGGCCTAGACCTACTACTGCAAAGCAAATCATGAGCTTTCTGGGTCTAGCCAACTTCTTTCGTGTGCACATTCCTAACGCTGCCCTTTTGATGGGACCGTTGGATTATTTGCGTTGTCACGACGAGAAAAAAGAAGGCCCTTTTGTTTGGACTCAGACACATCAAATGCATTTTGACAGTATCAAGAAGATTCTTGCTTCAGAGATTGTTTTAAGTCACCCCGATCTATCTCATCCTTTCTGCATATCCACTGATGCTTCTGACTATAGTATTGGCTGTTGTCTATACCAGGAATACAGAATCACAAGGGATGATGGATCTACAAAAGTCATTATAAAATATATTGGCTTCATGGCTAGATCGCTTTCTAGATCTGAAAAGCTATATAGTGTTACTATGAGAGAATTACTCGGAGTGGTATATGCCTTGAAGCAATTCCACAAGTTTATCTGGGGCACACACTTTACCCTCTTCACAGATCACCGTGCTCTCACTTTTATACACAGTCAAAAGACAGCCAATAATATGTTGATTAAATGGCTTGACATTATTCTAGACTATAACTTTACTGTCGTTCATATCAAAGGTTTGGACAATATTATCAGTGACAAGTTATCTAGACTGTTCCCTCCTCGTGACGAGAAGGAACATGAAGAAATTCTCAAGAAACGCGGAGTCCTTGCTTTGAGACGATCGAATTTCGCTACGTCTGTTGCCATCAACCAACGAAAGGTAACTAAAGCTAAGGATCATCTCGCTAGTAGAAATCTTGAGAACGATCCTTCTTGTAAATCTGTGTTTTACGTTCAAAGTGGACAGACTTTATGTCCTGATTATTTCACTGCTCCCGAAGCTGAACGACAACAACTTTTAGCAGATGCTCATCACAAGATAGGCCATTATGGTGCCGAACAGATCGTTAAACGCTTGCATGCTGAAGGCATTCACTGGCCTAATTTAATCTCAGATGCTATTTCTTTCATTCGTCTATGTCATGAATGTCAACGCCATAATATTCAAAAGAAAGGTTATCATCCTTTACGTCCTATTTACAGTTACATCCCTGGAGACCATTTTGCCATTGATTTGGGTGGTCCCATATCTACTATGAAAGGTTTACAAAATAACTACTTCATGGTAATTATTGATGTCTGTACTCGCTTTTGTATTATCAAGGCTTTGCCTGATAAGAAAAGTACCACTATTGTCTCTACATTGATTGATGTTTTTTCTATTTTGGGTTTTCCTACCAAACTTCAATCTGACAACGGCAAGGAGTTCTCCAATTCCCTTATGAAAGAACTCGCTGATGCTATGGACTTTGATCACCGCTTCATCACTCCCCTACATCCATCTGCCAATGGATTGAGTGAGCGCTATGTGCAATCTGTAAAAGTTCTACTTGGCAAAGCCACAAACGGTACTGGCGTACATTGGGATGCATACTTGCCTGCTATTCAACTCGCATTGAATAATCAAATAAGTAAAAGAAACAATTCGACGCCCTTTTCACTCATGTTTGCTCGACGTATGAACGACCCTTATGGATTCAAGTCCACCAAGACTTCTACCATTCCTGAAAGTGATGTTCCTATGTCTCACGAAGAGCTCATGAAGCGCATCGATTATCTAGCTGACATTGTCATACCTGCAATTCATGCTAGAAATGACGAACAAATGGCAATTGTTAAGGCGAAGTTTGATAATACTCATCGTCTCGTCGAATATGCTCCTGGCAGTCATGTCATGGTACGCATTCATGGTAAAGCCGGTCAATTAGACGCGGTATATGAAGGTCCATATACTATTGTTCGAAAGAATCAAGGCAATGCGTATGTTTTGCGCGATGAAACTGGTATCATTATGCCTCGTAACTATACTACCACTGAATTGAAGTTAATCTCTCATGAAGAAGTTATTGAGCGAGATGATGAAGGTAATGTCATAACCAACTTTGAAGTTGAGGCTATCCTGAATCATCGAGGCACCCCAAAAAAGTATGAGTATCTTGTCCGTTGGAAAAACTATAGCTCAGAATGGGATGAATGGCTGCCTGCTAACAATTTCAATGACTCGAAGATTATTCGTGATTACTGGAAGCGTTTGGGTGTTCCTTACAAACCTAAGAAAAATGCAGTTGCTACCAACGCTCCCTCATCTTCTGAAGTTTTAAAGTCTAACCCTCCTGGTACAATCTCTAAGCTCATGGACACCATGTCCTCTATGCAGCTTGACTCATCTGCCTCTTCTACTAAACCAGTTGGTAGACCTCGTAAAGTAGGTCGACCTCGCAAAGTTGGCAGTCCTCGCAAAGTAGGCAGACCACGAAAACATCCCGTTAGCCTTAATGAAGGCACCTCAAATGAAAAAAGATTTCTGAAGCATGTGTCACCTAAATCACAAGTCACTGCTCCTGTGATACCTCCTGCACGGAAGAGTAAGCGTTTGCAATCCGCTTAAAATCTCTACCTTATATTTTCCTCTTCCAGGTAACCTCATCCTGGAGGGGGGCAATGTCGTATTTGACTTATCACATACTCTACTTTTCGTATGAGACTACCTTTCAAAGGATTCACTCTCCGACTTGTTCCAATATAATTTTTTCTTTTTTGCTTTCTTTAATGAGCTCTTCCTCACACTTTAATAAAAGGATAAAAACAGAGACTCATCATTCTTTGATTTTTATTCTTGCATATTCTTAAGTTTGAGTTGTATTAAGTTCTAAGTTATCACTAAGCCTTAATCCCACATACATGATACATAGACACGGTGGTCAGACACATTTTTTGGCAGTGATCGAGGCTGCTAAAAGGACAACTCTCGACCACTTCGGTGTTCCTACTACTGTATTATTTTTAGACTCTGAACATAAGAAGTTGATGGAGTGTGACCTTACCCATATCATTACGATTGCAAGCTTGGTTAGATTTGACACTAACGAAAGTCATTTCAAATTGATTTGGCCTGACGCAAAGTATTTTCAGTTTTCTGAAGGTAGATGATATGGCGAGTTACGTTACATGTAATTGAATAAACTGTATGTATTATATCACGAAAAATAGAAATTGAAGAAGAAAAAAGATTTAATAAAGGGTGGGGTGGTGGATTAAAAAAAGATGATCTTTTTCTTCCTGATGTGTAACATCTGATTGATGAAGTTTAAAAGAAGAGGCTAGGCTGTGAACGAATGGAATCTATTTTTTCCCTTTTTTCTTTTGTATTTTATTTTCCATCTTCTTATTTTTATCTTTATCGAAAGCAGCTAAAATACAACCATGCCACCCTATGTTACAACAGTTTTAGTAATCGAGTTGGACACGTACTAAATTCTTCAACTTTTGCTTTACTCTTCTAAGCGCTAAAGTCATAAAACATATTCCAGCTCGATATTCTTGAATTGTTGTTCATGTATGCACGTCTACTACCGAACTTGGGATTGTTGGGAGGTATGAATCCTAGAAGTAAATTTGCTAAACGATGGTATAACTGTTTTTATTCTTATTTAATGTGAATCTTGGAGACAATTCTGATCGTTTGAAACAAGTTCAAAATGTATGTTGCTATACTATGTAAACGTCGTATAGCAATCGATGTTGCCTTAACTTGTCTCAAAAGACTCAAGCAATTGATAACTTATTATATAATTTATATAAACAAGGTAAAAACTTAAGCATGTCTGTGTCCCGAAAAAGATAATCTAACTTGTTAACACCTATAACCCGTTTAGGAATGAGCATTATATTCGATACTTGACGGATCAACGACATTAACATATGCATGTTTATCAAATTATAAAAAAACTTGGTGTCTATCGAGGTACGGTTACCTATTATTACTTTTATTCATCATGACAACTACCGAATGAGATTAGCTGATTTTATAGTATACAAACGAGACATCATGTTGGTATCAGATTTGTCTGTGATTGTCAATTTAATCACTAGATCGACTGACTTCAATCGAATTGCTGGATATATCAGATAGCTCCTTCCATTGAATTTCACTTTATTACAATTATGTGGCTGTAGAATGCATTAATATTTTTCGGACGTTTTGGAAGTTCACTTACAATGGATCTATCAAGGAGAAAGTATTGCAATCATGAGACCTTTATCTGCGAGCAGTAGTGATGTCTCCATAGAAACGAATGTAAAATAAACAACGAGTTGACTATATTTCAGCAGTCGGATTAAAGACAATGAGCTAAGAAAAGTTGCTTATGCTTTGTCAGGCCCGAAGTACTATCTGGATGCCGTCAAACCAAATTGCCTAACTGCTTTCATCTCATCTCTAAGAAGCATTCCAAACAGACTTAACACACAACTTTTCAATTATTTATTGGCGATGCTGATTATACTGCGAGGGCATAAAACGGCATGGCTAAAGAGTCTGCTTCATCTTCTTGATCTTGATCCAAGTAATTCCATTATACTTGTAACTTGTCTTCAGTCTCTATTTACACTTTGATAGTGCATTACAATCAATAAACATAATCTACATGCTTTTTGTTGGTTTGTGATATGAAATTCTTTTTACATGATCAGATTTTTACCCATTTTTTGTACCTTTCATCCAAAGAGTAAACTAATTACTCTTCGAATAGCATTACTCTTGCTTCGAAGGGCATGTATTTTCTTTAATACATAATAACATACCTTTTATAATGCTTACCAGACCTTTTCATTACTAAAAGATTCATGCAGTTTCAAGTGGTTAGTCTACTTTTACTTTCTCTGGCCTCTTATTATTGGCGAGTTCTCATATTTTCTTCCCATCTGTGCTTGAAACCTATTATATGCATGCTGATTTTTCCCATTCCCCCATTATTCATTTCTTTTCTTTCTACCTTAATGCACAGCAAAAAAATGAATCAAACTATCAAAAGCAAAGAATAGTTTTAATGGATTTATTGTATCATTTATTGAAGCCATCAAACTACGACGGAATGGTTATGCGCATTATGCTTTATCTTAAAATTGATCTTGGCTTTTGTATATCATCTATGCTACGGATGAACTTTATAAACTAACTTATCTCGTTTTACTCTATGGTAACATCTCAAATGCAGATACGTTCTTCTTCTTGAAGCATTTGTACTCTACCCACTGTCTGTAACTGGCTTTCTAAACCAGTGTTCAGTCTACTGCCCTTCTTTGACTGGTTACCAGCCAGCTTTAAATGACCACCAGCTGCTTCCTCTGATGCCCATTGCAGTGACTATGTACTATTGCTTTCCCTCTGACTTTGTTTAAATTCTCTTCCTAAAAGCCTTTTGAACTTCTTATCTAATACGTATCTTCTTCAATTACCATTTTTTTATAGACTGATTCTCGACTTGATGTGTACAAGATTGCTTTATGAAATTAGTTCCTATCGTTGTAGATGTCTTCCTTTTGCATCACTTCTTCTGTTCTATCGCTTCAGTTGGCTACTCATCTACATGAGCTTGGTGTACCTTTACTTTTCTGCATAATCCATCCTCAAAATCCTGAAATACCCATGGACTCGTGAATGAAAAGTGCTTCCATCAGGCCACTTGATTGCCAGCTATGTGATTTAAACGCATTTTGCTTACCTTGAAGTTTATCCGCTGCATTTGTTCCTTCACTTGATAACCCAAATTCACTATACTAGTGATACCTTTACTCTATTCATTTTCGTGTGTTGCTGATATTTCATAGTGCTCCGGTCAACTGTTAGCATTACGGGTTTTCATGTTAACAACTCCAAACTCTTGAATCTAATGACTTGAACGTGTCTGCAAGTTTTCCTTTGGTGATTTCCTCTCGTGCTAACTGCTATTGTTGCCTGTCAATACGATCCGAGTAAAGATGAACCATGTAAACAAGAATAGGTTGCCAGTGGTAAGAAATACACCACAGTTCACTGACTATAAAATTACTAGAAGCAAACTGATATTTACTCTTCTCTCTAATCTTTACAGGCAACTGCTAATTCTTGGCTACCGGTCTAATTCATGGTGGTGTCTCTTCTATTTGATGAGTGAGAACTGCTACACTTTGGTTGTTCTTTTGGAATGAAGATGCTCAAAGAAAAATCACAAGAAAGAAAGAGAACTGTGACCGCTCAAGCCGCCCAAATTTATTTGCAAACCGGTTTTGAAGATTCTGTAGTTTGGCAAAAGCCATTACCCTTATTTTCAAGTCTTCTGTACTCATTTGTGCCGCTATTGGCAAACTTAAGGTCTCTTTTCTGTATTCTATGCCTATAGTAGTATTGATACAAGGAATTCAATGTATGAACCATGAAGCACCCCAAAATGGATGCATGAATATAAAGACCTGTCCATTTATAGTATATACGGGATCTACATTTAATGAAATAAAGAGCTCTAATTTGCCTGTAACCACCAATTGTATTAACATATATTCTAATGACGTGAGCCTCTAAAGAGATCTTATTTGTTCCTTAAGGCTTAATCAGTACGCTCTAAACACAGATTTGCATCGAAAACTTACTCAATCATCTCCACTATGCTGTCAGAAAGTACAGGCTGTGAGCATTCTGGATAAACGGCCGTTTGGTGTAACCATTTAAGCCTTCGCAAAATATATTTGCGAGCGCAAACGTCTTTCGTTTGCCTTCGCATAAAAAACCGTTAGTGTTTTGTCGGACTTTCACTGCTATTGTTTCGCAAAAAAAATCGTATGCGATCGCAAATCCCATACGCCGCGGTGTATGCTCTGTTCTCTGACTTCAAGGTCTTTATTCCTTAAAAGAAGAAATATCAAATCGGCGTTGAAGCTTTAATTTCGTTCGTGTAAGGCATCCACTTAGACATAGCTCTCAATTTAATTCTGTATCCTTTATGGTTAGTCACAACTTTATTCGCTATCATGATCAATCCATCAATGGTCAATCTAAACAAATACTTAATTCCATGCATTGACTGTTTGCTGTACACTTTTATTGTGATTGCGATGTGCTTTTATATGAATTTATCAAAGGAAATCTCTAAACCATCGAGAAGAATATCATTTTTCTTTTGTGTAGAATTATTAGTTTATTAATAATTGAGATAAGTCACACGTCATGAGAGCGGTGTGCTTAGATATTGAAATAAATTAATATAATCGCTTTATCTTCGATAAAACTGTTTTTTCTGAGAAAGGTGTTCCTTGACGAATGAACGCCCAGTGGGACACCCATATAGCGCGAAGGGTAGCAGCACAGAGAAGGCGGAAAGGCGTAGAGGGAACATAGTCCGGGGTCCAAAGGGTCCACAGAGCAGAGACGAGGTGATCAGACTGGAACTCCAAATAGGGGAAATGGGTGCGCAGTACTAGTTTCCATAGGAGCATTTTGGCTGGACACTTGACCAGCAGGTGCTCGGTTGACTCTGAAGGTGCTGCACAAAAAGAGCAGGCTGCATTAACCTCTGGGCGAAAGAGGGCAATTGACTTTTGACAATGTATTTTGTTATAGAGAACTCGAAACCAATGAGACCGACATTCGGGGAGCATGGGAGTGGACCAGAAGGATTTCCAGCAGTCTGTCGAGACAGGGCTCTCTGTAGCTGGGAGGGTGGTTGTTGCGAGAGAAGATCAAAATCCTTTGTTTGAGAAATCATACCAGAACGGGGCAGACTGATAGAGATTCTCAAAAGGTGCAAAGTCAATGGGTTCACAAGGGTCAGGAGGGACAGCCAGAATGGCTTCCAGTAGACGTGGTACCATTTAGATCGTATTGGAGAGTAAATCACGGCGAAGTTTGCCACTCAAGATGCGAAAGGGTGGGTCATCCGTAGGGTGAAGTGGGCGAAAGCAACGACGCTGCGTATCAACCTTGAAGAAGTGGCGAATGAGCAGGGTTTGAGGGCGTCGAATGAGTGTCCAATGGTTTTCAGGTACTGTAGAGAAACACACACTAAGCGGCAGTTCAAGGAGAGTTGTGATATTACAGAGCTCTGGGATGGATGTGAGGGGTAAGCCCATATACCTGTCGAGGAAGTTAAAGAAGGCATGCATAAAATGACCGTAGGTGAGGTTACGCGGTTTTCTGAAAGAATCATATGCACAGGTCAGAGTGGGTGGCGAACTGTGGGAGAAGAGTCGACCAATGTGGTAATGTAAGAGGTCTCTGAGAAGAGAGGCACCACGGGGGCGATAGAATTCCCGCAGCCAGCGGACAAAAAGGCTTCCCTGTTGAACATATGGGTCCAAAACGCCTAAGCCTCCATCCAACACACTGCGACAAAGTACATTGTACCGGAAGATAGGCTTGACACCTTGATTAATGAAACGTCCTATAACCGAACGGACTCTGCGAAAGAAGGACTGAGGCAGGGCAATGACCCGAAGGACATGCCATAATTTACAGAGGATGACCGAATTCACGACGACCGCCTTTCCACGCAGGGAGAGATTACGCTGAGCGAATGCTGAGCAGATTGAACTGATGGAATCTAAAAGAGTCTTCTCCACTAGGTGCCTTTGCGCGAGAGAGCTGATCAAAGGAAAACCTAAATAACGGACCGCTTTGGGAGAGGTCCTGTCATGCCAACTGCTAATACTATGCTCCTGCAAGAGAGGCTGCCAAAAAGAGGACGGTTGACCGCTCAGCGAAACAACTTCGGTCTTTTCAATATTGATTTTTGCGTTGGAAACCTGGCCATAGTGGGAGAGGTGATGTTGCAGACGGACGAGATCCTGCGCAGAGGACAAGAAAACACAGACGTCATCAGCATACGCCAAAATCCGAAGGGGTGGGACAGGAGGCATGGCTAGAGTGGGTGCTGGCATAGGCGTACTATCGAAAAGATAGCCGGTAAAGGAAGGATCGTGCAGGAAGTGTTGCAGAAGAGGTTCCAAGGCGAAGTTGAACAAGAGCGGAGAGAGGGGATCGCCTTGACGTAGTCCTCGCTGCTGGTCCACTTCTTCTGAGAAATGGCCGTTGACATTCACCTTTACCCGATTGCCAAAGAAGAGGCACACAAGACAGTTCACTAGAGACAGAGGGAAGTTCATGTGGAGTAGGGTACGGCGGAGGTACGAAGAGTGGACACGGTCATAGGCTTTTTCTTGATCCAGCAGCACTGCAATGTCGCCACGGTGGGTGCGACGAGCGTGCTCCATGACCATGTTGATAAGTAGGCCGTTAGTAGCGATAAAGCGACCAGGCATAAAGCCAGTCTGAAAAGGAGTGATGATGCTAGTCGACAGATATTTAATGCGTGAGTTGAGAATACGCGTAAAGATTTTGCTGTCACAATTGATGAGAGATATTGGACGCCAGTTCCTCAGGAGTGTGAGATCCCCTTTTTTAAGCAAGAGACGAACTCGGATATCCCTCCAAGAGGGGAAACACCTGCTGAAGCAATGCGTCATTGAAAATCCGAACAACCAATTCCTGAAGAGGAGGGAACCGAAATAGATGATAAAGGAATGCATAACCAAATCCATCGGAACCAGGGCTACTCTGTTTCGATACGACTTTACGCGTGACAGCCAATATCTCCTCAAGAGATATGGGCGCTAACAACGAGTCGTGATCGGTAGGTCCTAATCGTGGCATGTGTTCAACCTCTTGAAGATAGACGTCGATTCGAGAATCTGTTACAGGATCTGGCGTATATAATTGACGATAGAATGAAGCAGCTGACTGCAGCATAGACTGATGATCACTACGAAGCTGTGCCTCCGTAGTGTCTCGTAGAGCGGTGATCCGTTCCGTTGTTTGACGTTTCTGGATACAACCTTTTAAGAACCTCACAGGCGCCTCGCCCTGATCACGCCATCGCTGGCCTGCTCGTAGCGCCAGGTTATCGACATTCTTCTGATTGAGATCAGCAATTTCCTGGTCCAAACCCGGAAGAACTCGCAAACGCTCTTCCGCAGAGGGCTTGGTCCTCAGGAAGTTATTGCGAAAGGATTGTAGTTCTTTGAGTCTGGCTTTGCGCGCATTAGACTGTCGAACCCCAAAGAATTTTGTCACCCGTTTGAGTCGGCTTTTTACATATTCCCACTGTTCCTGCGATGTCTGGCAGCGCTTTTGAGCCTCCTGCAGGATGGAAGGGATGGACTTCGTAAGTTGGTGGTGATATTCAGGCGTCTGCAGAAATTTAGGATTAGCTCTCCATAGACCCGGACCAGTTGGAGTGGAGGCTAATGCTAATTTAGCCGATAACAACAGGTGGTCTGTCCATTTGCGGTTGGTAAGCTCTAGTTTAGTTGCGACAAGGGACGTTTGTAGCGGTTTACTGACAAACATGTAATCAATGGTAGACGTGATGTCCGTATTCCGTTCAAAGGTGGGGAGCGTATGAAGATCATTCAGCGACAAGGCGTTGAGGCAGTGTGTGTCCAGAAAGGATATCCAGTCCAAAGATGTGTGAGTACCCAAAGATGGACGTTGATATGAGTAGTTGAAATCTCCCATTATCAGTAGACGGTCTAGATCGAGATCTAAATCCGCCGACTGGAGTCGGGCAGCAAGATTAGTGAAGAAATTGCGCCTATCCCTATCCGAATTGGCAGGGGCGTAGACGACAGCGATGTAAAAAGGTGAGTAGAGATTGTCTGGCGAGCAGACTTTGGTGAGAATAACTCTGTCGAGATCAGGAAGTAAATCAGCAGATAGAGGGAACATGGGTGAGAAGGAGACCACCCCGCAATGGGGGGTTCATAGAGCTTGAAATGCTTGAAATTGTACGTGGAAGAGATGATGGGCCTCAGATGAAACATGTGTTTCCTGAAGTGTTAGAATGTCGAAATTGAAGGAACGGAGGTGGCGGATAAAATCAGACTGTTTTTGGGGGTTGTTTGACTTCACCAGGCTGTTACAGTTCAGCGAGGCGAAGTGGAGTAATAGCTGGTCTCTACTACTCATACTATTGTTGATTTGTGAAGGTTTGACCCTGTCCATCCGAAGATGGTGAAGGGGGGTGACCAGTACTGGAATCTAGAGTTATATCCATAGAGTCCTGTGTCTTTTCGTGCCCAATATCATACATGTCGGTATCATCAATAACCTCGGACTGCTCTCGGGAGACCAACTCACAAATTGCTGCAAGTTGAGAGTCTAACTGGCTAGGTCGAATCGACTCTTGAGTGTCAGGGAAGTCCTCGAGGGTTGGTGCATCTGTAGACTGCAAAGGAGTCGACATAGAGTCTGCCGTAGTGGGTTTAAGAAAAATAGATGAGGTATCTTTTGTGGTGCTTTCCACGAACTGGGGGCGTACCATTTGAGAGCTCACGCCACCTTCGTGAGCTCTCTTCCTTTTCATAGGGTGTGTCTTTAATACATTGGATGATTGAGCGTCAACCTTAGGGACTTCAAAAAGAAACGGTTTGAGGGGGATCTCAAGGCCCTTTGCCTTCTTTGTGTAAGATGATCGGCGAGGGCAGTTCTTAGCCAAATGTCCTGTTTCTTCACAATTCCAGCAAGAGAATCTCTTCTGACGGGTGGGACAGTCAGCGACAGCATGGCCTTCCTCATGACAATACTTGCAGTATTTGGGGATTTTGCTCCAAACTGCATGAAAAGCTTGGTCTTTGTTATCTTTCCAAGGGATCACATGTGTCAAAGGACTAAGGTCCCCATTTTTCTTAGATATATCAAGAATAGCAAAACCCTGACCCATATAGATCTTAGTCTCGGGTTCTGACAATAAGCCTAGATCCAAAATTTTCCCGAACGAACTCAAATTATCCTTTAGCCCGCTGAGCAGTTTTGTCTCATTTAACAAAGGTAACTTTGAAAATCGAACACTTAATATATCCATGTCACGCTCTAATGCTCTGCAAGAAAGAATAATAGTCTCATCATCTAAACGGAGTCCCTTTTCGATAAAAGTAGTCATTTGAGTGTCCCTTTCATCAAAACTAATTTCTGCAAAACGTAGGTTGCCTGCCTGTTGTAGGAGAACTCCTACACGGGTAGGATATTGCTCGGCAACCAAACGTAAAAATTCGGCACGACCTTCTTTTCTTCCTGACATGTCTATGAAAACGCTGTTGGGTCCATTGCCTGAACACCAGATGTTGGATTTTTTCTTCAAGGGCTCATTATGAGGTGTCGACGTTGTTTCAGTTGAAGGTTGAATCAGTGAATGGCGTACTTGGCGGACTCGTTTAGCAGTGACTTGCGACCAAAGTCGGGTCGATGAGTTGTTGGTGTACGGTTGTATAGGGGTTGGAGGAGATGAAGTAGCATCGGACGAAGGGTCTAAGCCACCCGATTGGCTGGAATGATTTTTACGCGAAAGAACCATGAAGAATATCATTCCGGAAAAGCGTCAAGGATGTACTTATATATTCATAATATCCAATTCCAATTTCTGTAAAATAAATCCATTTCATTAGCCCATCCCAACAAATGGGCTTTCATTATAAGCAATCCTAAATAAGCCTTCTATATAAGGATATTCTATATCCGGTCATTCTTTAAACCTCTGACGAATCATATTACTCATCAAATGCCTTTCAGAGTATCACTATTCGCGGAAATAAATACGGAATTGAATATTATTGGTCAGAAGATACTCATTCCGTAAAATCTAAAGCCTTTGACTAGCTAAAGTACGTCTCTTTATGGTAACAGATGTTCGAATCCCACACTTTTACACACCACCTTGATGTAAATTACTCAAATTTTTTGAGTGTCACCAACGACAGATGTCCCAATGAGAAATCTGTGTTTACGAACTTTTTTACTCAAATCTACGCACTCTTACACACTCAATTTTTTCCCTATGAGCTGTAGTGTATTCTTTGTCCCGTAATAACTATGTTACGCACAGGAAATTCCCTAGTACTCAATTATTTTCTGACTTCTTTTCGCTGCTTTTAATCCAACTCTGTATTTCCTAATTTGTATTCAACTCATTTGACAGCTCCTCTTGATCTGTTATTATACAACAGATTATTAAAATCCTTCTCTAACTTTCCATTCATAATGATTAGAACTTTTGAACATGTATTAATAATCCATTACATGATGACTCATTAACTTGACTGTTTAAATTATTAGTTTGCAAGTCCAACATGACTTCATTTAGAATACTATATAAACTCTTTAACATTTCTTATCAATAAACTTAACTTATATCTCTCTTATTTACTTTACACTTGGTTGTAGTTTGACATATATTCACTACCTAAATCCACTTATTTGATTAGTTCCCTTGATACTTATTACAGATCATTGTATTCTCTTATTACATCTCTTCTTTATATTTCCTAATTCTTTTATCTTACTTTACTTTACGGTTCGTTACCTAAACAACGTGGTGCTCATTACATATAACCTTGCTGCCTGATTGCTCTGTTATATCTCTTTGATTCTCTTTTACAAGTTACTGCAAAAACTATCCTTTGTCCTGTAACATATTTGGTGCTCATTACAGGGGTTCTCTTATTCAAATATACAAATCTCTCTACTGGTTTTCTCTCTGGTTTATTACTCTCTGGTTTATTACTCTCTGGTTTATTACTCTCTGGTTTATTACTCTTTGGTTTACTCTTTTTTTATCTCCTTTTCTGGTCTACTCCTTGGTCTACTCTCTGGTTTATACTACACTCTTTTCTCTGATTTATCTCTTTTGGTTTATCTTGGTTTATCTCTT
>JAIWNI010000164.1:0-40098 GCA_025331435.1 Choanephora cucurbitarum | reverse complement strand
TCAAATCCATACATGGCAAATGTATCTGCCTTGCCCTTATCAGCACCCAACAAACCCAAAGGTTGACTTGTATGAACAGCAGCCATCAAGACATCTAAGTTGATGAATGAATGGTTGAATCTTAATCCAATTCTTTTTTTTTCTTTTACCTTTAATAGCACCATAGATAGCTTGTTGAACAGGCTCCCATTGAACCTGATGTTGTTTCTCAATATTACGAATGAAACTCTGATGGTCCAATTGTGTCATTTCGAAATCAGTATAATTCATGACTGTAAATTGACATTCATAATCATCCAATTGATCCAGACTGAACTTCTTATTGGCCAAGCGAGTCCAGAACATGTTGTAGACAAGGGCAACCAAGTCGGGTTCTGTCTGTCTGACAAGCACAATGTATCTCAAGTCGAATTTCTTGCCGTTGTAGAGACAGGGACGTGTCAGATAAGGCTGAGCGATCTTTGGGATAGGGTGATCGTGTTGGCGCATCAGTTGAGCCAGATTGTCAGTGATGTCCAGGCCCAATCCACGAGCCATGTTCCAGGGCTTTGTGATCCACAATCGGGTTTCCTCACTCAGGTGGTGACCGGCCAATTCAGCCAATTGAGACATGACATTGTAGGTAGGCAAGAACCAATCGGGACGACCCAGGGTCTCTTGTACCAGTTGAGCTAGTTGGTGCTTGAATGTCAAGCATCGCTCATTGGGCAGTTGGTTGATGGTCTGATGGGCCATTAAGGTATCCCATGCTGAGAAATCCTGACTGATCCAGATGATATCAGCCCTGGAGAGATCGTCTGTGAACTTGACGTGATCTAACTTTAGGAACTGTTGAACAAAAGGAGCGTCTGTATAGACTGTGATGGTCTCCACTGCCTGTGTGTGCTTCAACAAAAAGGCTTCCTTGCCATTGGATGTCCAAGACTGCTTTTGTGCCAGACTGGCCTGATGGGTTCTGTAGAGATCGATCAGTGCTTGCTTATCAATGGCTGTCGTCAATCGGTTCTCAAAAGCAAGCAGATAGGCCTCTTGATCAGGTCTGCGTGTCAGGTTCTTGGGACGCAAATCCACAGTCATCAAGTCGCCTGCTTCTATATCCTTGATAGGGAAAAAGACACTGTAGGGAATCATCCCACTGGCGCCTCTTGAGAAAATAAAGGGAACACAGACCACATTAGGATCATCTGAATGCGCCAAAGCAGATCCTACCTCATCATTGACATACCAAGCTGTTTGTGAGGTAGGTTGACCATCCTGTTGCAAGATAGAGTAAGTGTAGGTCTGGAGAAAGGACCACATGGCTTGATAGACAGCTTGAGCACGACGAACAAACCATTCCTTTTCCCTTCGATCTCGACGTTCTAACCGTTCTTTCTCTTCTTTCTCTTGAGGCTTACCACTGGACAGGACTTGGTTCATGACTTGATCATGCAAACGATCTGCTTCAGCCTTAGCTTCAGGATCAATAGTGAGTTGCATGATGGCATTGACGACCTCGTTATTTTCAGCCACCAAGGCCTTTTCAGCTTCATAGCGAGATACATTGGCTTGGGAGGCCACAAGATCGATCAGTTCATCGGATGGCTTGTTGATTTCAGTATCGTCATCGCTCTCTTCATCGTCTGAATGTTCAAGTGCTTCCACATCCACATCCATCAAATTCTCGAGGCGTTCTAAAAGAGCTCGATTTTGAACTAATTCTACCTTGGCTGTTTCAGGCGATGTTGTCCAAGCATGATCGACAAGGAAAATGTCACTTCAAACAAGCTATGAGTCCATGAAGAGATGAAGTGGTGTCTGATTTACCTGTGCTTTTTCAGTGCTCTCTTTGTATGAAGAGAATATCCTTTGAGAGAATCACCATGATGAAGTTCAACAAAGTTGCCAGCATCAAGATAGTCTTCACCCAATTTGATAAACAAAGGTTCCCATAGTTCTTTAGGAATCGATGCCAGTTGATATTGATGTACTGTCACAAAGGATTCGAATAAAGAAGTCATCATAAGAAAAAAATGAAAATTTTATTCGTTCAAAGTCACGCATTTCTTTATCAAAAAAAAAAAAATTCATGCAACGAGTGCTGGTCTAGCAAGTTATTTTTTAGGGGGCAGTACACTCCTAATTCTTACTGAAATAGACAATGGGGCTTCTCTATATATCTATTCTAAGCCTATAGGAATCAGATAAGAAAAGCATTGAATTATAAAGTTCCCTTTATGTAAAATGGTCTGAATTTTAACTTTTTTTTTTTATTTTAAATAAGAGAGTCCATGAAGAAAAAAAAAAAAATTCGCCATGTTTCAACAATGTAAGCTGATTTTCATCAACCACGATCGCCTTAGACTAACCCCATCTCAGTCCATAGAATTAAGCCTGTCTCTCTTGCTCGTGCTTATTCAACAGCCAAAGTATGGGTCGTGACTGATGGTGGGCTGGAGAGCAGTCTAAAAGCCTTGACGTTAGGCAGACAACTAGCAAACGGTCATCGATTGGAACTCAAGACGATCGTTGCCAGCAAGAGTAAGTCAAAAAACAAGAGAAAGATTCTTTATTAAACATTGGATTAGCATTACAATATTTGCCACCTATTCTTCAGAAATACATGGTGGATTGGAACAAGACAAGCAAAAATTGTTTACCATGGTACCTGTCTTCACCTGATCCATTAGATTTAACTGAAAGTAGACCAGATTATATTGTGGCCAGTGGTCAAGATGCTGTTCCTGCCTGTCTCTATCTCTCCCGCCTTAATCCACACAAGGGATTCTCAAGTAAGAACTAAATCAACATTAAAAGAAATAGCACTCAACTGTTCTTAGTTTACCTTGGTTATCCAAACATTCCTTTCATCCATTTCGATCAAGTCATTCTACCTAAATATGAAGCCAATGCAAAGATGGGTAATGTAATGCTCTTTCTTAAATGATCCAACTAATCATTACCCTATTAGCTGCATTGGGTCCATTGGCAAGACAGAGAAATGGTATCATCTTGCCTGTAAGTTGACTATGAAAGATAGATAAGCCTCTTTCTGACATGACCTCTCAAAGGCTCCTTTATTAGACACACCTTCTATTTTAACAAGTACAGATGTACCATTCACACACTACTCTACTGTTGTGGTAGGTGGTCATTCACCTCACTGTCGATGGTATTCTGAAGATGCTGTTCATTTAGCAGAGAATATCAAGGTAAGCCTACTCTATTAAGGGAATCAACTCAAAACTTAGTCATACTATAGCGTATGATACACCATTTAGATGATCGTGTGGTGATTGTCTATACAGATCGAACACCTGAACTCGTCAAGGATAAAATGGCGCATGTGTTATCTAAAGAAAGTGAATCTGTGTTTATATGGGATTCAACCAAGGCAGATACAATGGATAAATTGAATCTGTATGAAGGCATCCTTCATGCTTCCAAACGAGTGATCTTGACAGCCGATCTTGACTATGCTTCTGCCCATGCTGCTTCAAGAAAGTAAGTCAATATACAGTAGAGAGGCTAACATGGATGTTCACCTTTTATCAAAAAAGTAAACCTATCTATACAGTCTTTGGTGGTCAATGTCGTTCTTATCTCAATCATTTCCATCGTTGGATGTTAGACAGTCGATTGGCTAGAAAACTTCGATTGGATAGAACACGATCTACTAAGCATCAAGATCCCTATAGTTATTTAGGCACCCATCCAGCCTGGGGAAATCCTGCCCAGGTCTTTCAGATCAAACAGACAATGGCCTATGTCAAGAAAGAGATTGAAGCCTTACATCAAGAGAAGATCACTGGTAAACGAAGATCCTGATTTCTATGCATACAATAAAAAATAGGAGGTTGTTTATTTCTCGAATATTCTTTTTTTTTTATTATGTTCTTTAGTCCAAAAAAAGATGATCATCATGTGATGATGGTTACAATGTAAAGGTGTGATGAGAAACTATTTCTAAAGTACCTTTTAAAGTAGTCATTCAAGGCTGTACTTGAAACTTTCATTGAAATGACCTATTGTTTCAAAGATCACAAGACTACCATTATTCTGGCTCAATTTCAATGATACACAAGCCATTCTCTTTGCCACACCTTACCTTAATTACTTTTTTTTATTGTTATTAGGCATTGTTTCAGATAGACTATGATTGTCAGTTAGAGACTCTCTATAAAAAAAAAAAAATAACCGGATGTTCACTTTAAAATAGATGTTCGGAAAATGCAATCTTCAGTACGACACATTGATTTAAATTTCAAAGTACGCTTTTTTTTTCCTTTATTTTTTTTTGTTATATTTATTTTCTCTCTCTCTTTTCTTTCTTTCTCTTATTTTTTTAATTATTCATCCTATAAAAAAAAAATAAAAACCAAATGGGTGTTGTATGTTGTAAAGAAGAAGAAGAAGAAGAAGAAATCGATTTCAATCAAGGTAACTTGTGTTATCCAAATAATCACATTTTTTTCTCATATTATTTTCTTAATGGATTAGGACCTGAACTAGCTCATTTTCAGTTACTCAAGATCATTGGTCAAGGTGTCTTTGGCAAAGTCCGAATTATTCAACACAAGAGAACAAAGAAACAATATGCTCTCAAATACATTGATAAATCCATCTGCATCCGTCAAAAAGCAATAGGCAACGTCATTCTAGAGCGCAATCTGTTGGAGCGTATCGAATACCCATTCATTACTAATTTACGCTATGCCTTTCAGGATGATGAAACACTCTTTATGGCTCTTGATTTAATGCGAGGTGGTGATTTACGTCTCTATCTCAATCAACATCTCATCTGTCACGAACTTCAAGTACGACATCATGTTGCCTGTATTGCTCTCTCATTAAACTATCTACACAACAGAAGAATTGCCCATCGAGACATTAAGCCCGAAAATATCTTGTTGGATCAGAAAGGGTATGCTCATCTCAGTGATTTCAATATCGCTATCCAGTTTGATCCCGGTCAACCCTTGTTGTGGTCTATGGCTGGCACAATGGCCTATATGGCACCAGAAATGTTGGCCAGAAAGGGATATTCTACCTATGTGGATTGGTGGAGTCTAGGTGTGGTTCTGTTTGAATTGGTGTTTGGTAAAGTAAGTGACTTTATTAGTTTGATCATTCAGTTAGTTAAATAATCTACTATAGCGTCCATTTAGAGCAGTCTCTAAAGAACAACTGGTTCATGCTATCCTACATGATCCATTGACATTTCCACCTAATACGCATGTCTCAAAAGAATGTATGGATGTCATGATTGGTGTAAGTTACGTAACTGATTGGATTTTTCATCTGATTGACATTGTGTTTAGTTGCTGGACAAATCACCTTTTCATCGATTGGGCTTTGAAGAATTCAAATCACATCCTTGGTTTCGAGGATTCGATTGGGATTTATTAGAGCATAAACAGTTGATGCCACCTATTCAACCTGATGTAAGTAACATACGATAGAAGTACAAGATAAGCTTATGGTATGATTTAGAAAAAAAATAAGCTTCGTATGATGAACTATACTGAATTTCAGGAAGATGGACTCAAGTCACATAAACGCACTTCAGTCATCAAAAGTTATGATCACGACAGTAGTCCTGTCACTATGGAAGCCAGATATCGGATGCAACTGGAAGATGAATTCCTAAACTATGATTATACTCAGCATCAGATGGCAGAACAGGAAGGAGGTCATTTTAGTAGTTTTTTGGAACAGAGAAGAAATTCACTCAAGAGACAATATGACCGTTTCAAACGCAGATCACAATCCAGTTATCATGATATGGATGTCTAATTCAATTGTTATGATTTTTATTATTATTATTATTATTATTATTGTGTATGTTTATGCTTTTTCACTATGCCCCTCCTCACCTTTTTTTTTTATTATATAGTTGTATATAGAGTAACACATTAAATGTATATAGTTTTCTTTTTTTTATGATGGTCACGTGATATTCAGGGCATTCCTCTATTCTTTCAGACACACGGAATCTATTCCGCTAGTGATGATAGTAACTCATTCGATTGGTTTTCTTTGTAGTGTACTCATTTATAGTGTAGAAATCAACCAATAGATGACTTTTCGGAAGATCAATTGTACTACAGTATCATTTGTAGTTCTTATTGAAAATGATTTGGTTAAAAAAAAAGGAGTAAAGTATCACTGTCAATGGAGGGGTGATAATGTGTATAGATCGTTTCAGCGGGAAATCACAAGGGAAAAATCTTTTTTGTCACTGGGTATTTTCATGTTACCTATCTATCCAATGATCTACTGTTTAAAAACGAATTGTCTATTTACTCTCTGTTTTCTATAAAAGTCACTGGCTGACTTCTAGATCTAATTTTTTTTTTCTTTTTTAATCACTCTCATCATAAATGCCACAATCTCAAGTTAAACTCATTAGGTAATTCAATACAAGGTGAATAATGACTATGTGGCGCGTATCTATATTACTTGTGTGTAACTTGGATTCTTTAAAAAAAAAAATTAAAAATTATTTTTATATTTTTCTTTTCTTTCCTCTCTCTTTATTTTATTTATTTTAGGGCATCTATGTAAATAAAAGAAATGGATCAACAACTCTTAGGACAACCTTATTATAACCACACCAATTCCAATAGTATGATGATAGATGGCCAACCATCACAACCACCCCCTAATTATACCCAGCAACAAATCTTTCAGTTTAATGCTGACCAACCCTATGTCATTGCTCCCAACAACTTTAATGCCGAAATTCAACCTCAACAGGCTATCAATCAACCCTATCCCTCTATTGACTTCTTCTATGAAACACCACATGTTCAACCTACTATGACAACCAGCACGGATCTCTCTAAAAACTATACCAATACCAATACTACAACTTCTTCTTCTTCTACTACTACTAATACTACGGCCAATAATTATCAAATACCCATCGTAAGTAAATTGTGTGATATATAAAAGTGCTATTCGTTGACTTTCTGTAGTCTACAAATACCAACAATGCCTCTCTAAGTCGGCCCTCAGAAACAAGTACTGCTGTATCTAGTGTGGATGAAGATTATGTCCAGAATTTAGCCAATGAATTGCAACATACTAAGCAACTCTTGAATCAATATCAGTTAAGGACTGAACAACTTATGGAACTCGTAAAGAAACAAACAGACAAGATTAGTGAATTACGTGATCAGCTTAGCAATAAAGCGAATCCAGTTGAATCTTAATGTTCTAAAAATAATAATTTTTTTTTATATAACTGGGCAAAGATGGATGAAACAGGAGTTAAAATAAAAAAAAAAGGAACGCGATGAAGTGAGATCAGATGGGGTTCTGACATCTGGTTTTTTTTCTAGATGGAATAACCTTCTGCTTCTAACAACCGCTTCGGTCTTTAATGGTTCATATTAAAAAGCTTAAAAATAGCATCCACTTATAGAGAAATGGTGGTGGACTATCATTTCATTGAAGAAAGAGAAACATGGTCACTCAACCTGGATTGATTTTAACCAATCGGATAAAGAGAGACAATCAAAACGGCATAAGGAAAAGACACTAAAAAAAAAGAAGTGGAGAGAAAAAGAGAGAGAGACGTCATTTCACCTAAAATATCAGTCTAACAGGAATCCTCTTAAAGAACCTTAAGTAATGTAGGTTGCATGAGTATATAGGATAAACACTCTCATTCAAACTCAGCTGCTGCTATTGGATTAACACGTAAAACGACATTTGTTGGTCTATTTATTTATTTGAGGTACAACAACCATTGGTGGGTAAGATATTCTCTTTTTTTTTTTTCTTTTTTAAAAAAGTCAATAAAATATGGTGAAGAGACTCAGCCAAATAAATAAAACAGCAGTCTTTGCTTGGAGTCCTGGACAACAGGTCCCTCCTCTTATTGCTACAGGAACAGCAGCTGGAGCTTTAGATGACTCATTCTCCAACGCGTCTGAACTCGAATTGTTTAAGCTTGACTTTACCACTTCTTCAAACACAACATCGGTTGGTAAAATTGCCACCACTTCTAGGTAAAATAAAAATAAAAATAAAATAGGAAACAAAGTCATCTGATGTGATGATAGATTCAACAAGTTGGTTTGGGGAAATGCCTCCAGTTCTAATCCTCATGGTGTGATTGCTGGTGGTTTAGAAAATGGAGAATTAGTGCTTTATGATCCTAGTAAGATTCTCGATGGTAAAAGGTACAATAAACATACAAAAAAAAAAAAAGAAAGAGGGAAAAAGAGGAAATGATTTATTAAGGAAACATAGTGAGGAGGAAGCCAAGATCATGTCCAATGCAACCCATACAGGTCAAATCCGTGGCCTTGATTTCAACAAATTTCAACACAACTTATTGGCTTCTGCAGGCAGCAACAATGAAGTCTATATCTGGGACTTGACTAACCCCAACACACCTTATACACCCGGTCCTAAATCCCAAAAGGCAGACGATATCACCACAGTAGGCTGGAATGGACAGGTGCAACATATTTTAGCTACTTCATCATCTGCCGGTCATACTGTTGTTTGGGATCTTCGTAACCGTAAAGAAGTCATGACCTTGGCTGCCCCTAGTATGACATCTGGACGTAGAAGTATTTCTTCTGTTGTCTGGCATCCTGATGTGGTAAAATATGATAGAAATCAAGAGACAATCCCAAAATTAATGTGTTTAAATAGGCCACTCAATTGGTCACTGCTTCAGAAGATGATGCTAATCCTGTAGTCACCTTATGGGATCTTCGCCATGCTCATTCACCCGAAAAGACACTTGCTGGTCATACCAAGGGTGTCCTTAGCCTGTCTTGGTGTCGTCAAGATTCTGATTTGCTCATGTCATGTGGCAAAGATTGCAAGACGCTCATTTGGAACCCTAATTCTGGTGAACTTTTAGGTGAATTGGCTTCTGATACCAACTGGACTTTCCAATCTGAATGGTGTCCTCGTAACCCTGATTTATTAGCATCTGCTTCATTTGATGGCAAAGTAAGTTTGTTTATGAATGATTATCATGCATGCCTTTAATTTCTTTTTTTTTAAGATCAGTGTTCATTCTTTACAAAACACAGCTTCTGAAGAAGATCTCAAGGCTACATCTGCCACGATAGATCACGCTCATGATGACCCATTCTCTGCTGCTATGAATGCCTCTGCTGCTGCTGCCAGTGCTGCCAATGCCTTCTCACTAAGACATCCTCCCAAGTGGCTTCGTTGTCCTGTCGGCGCCTCCTTTGGATTTGGTGGTAAATTAGTCTCGTTCGGTAACAAGGCCGGTCAAGCTGCCAAACAAGCTGCTGCCACTTTACCTCCTGGCCAGGCTGCTGTTCCTCAAACCATTGCTCGTACCGTTCAGATGAATGCCATCGTGACCGACAAGGAAGCTGTTCAACGTGCTGATGAATTGGAAGCTGCTCTTCAACAACAGAGTGTTGAACAACTCGTAGAGGAACGTGTTCAACAAGCAAAGGAAAAAGACGATAAGGAAAGTTGGGAAGTCATCAAGACATTATTGGCTGAAGATGCTAGAGAACAATTGATGAACCATTTGGGTTTCAAGAAGGCTGAAGTCATGGCTGCTGTTGCTAAGGCTGTTGAAAAAACCAAACCTACAGAGAGAGAAAAGGCTGTTGAGAAAACCAAACCTACAGAGGAAGAAAAGGCTGTGGTTGTTAAAGAAGAATCTACTGAAGAGACTACGTCTGACAACTCGGATTCTGAACCCAACAAGCCTGATGAACCTACTGTGGCTGATAACTCTGCCTCAGGCTTGTTTGGTGAGGATGGCGGTGACGATTTCTTTGTTCAGACCAGTACCTCTGACCCTACCACAACCACTGTAGAAGAATTAGAGCACCAACAACAAGAAGACGATGGTGGTATCAGTGCTGCTGCTGTCTCTTCTGCCATCAAGCACGATCCTCTCCAGCTCTATAGCGAAGGCAGTTCCGAGACAGATCGCTTGATCACACAAGCTGTCATCTTGGGCGATTTCGAATCGGCCGTCAAGGTTTGTCTGTCCACCGATCGTCTGTCCGATGCTCTCTTGTTCGCCATCTGTGGTGGTGGCGACTTGCTTGCGCGTACCCAACAAGAATACTTTAAGCGTCAATCCAAGTCTGCATCCTACCTCCGATTGTTGGAGCACATCATTGAAGACGACCTGAATGCTGTTGTATCCAGTGTCGCTCTGGAAGAATGGACCTCGGCCATTGTCGTGCTCTGTACGTTTGCCAAATCCGAAGACTTTAGACCTCTCTGTGAAGTCTTGGGTGCTCGTCTTGAGGAAGGATGGAGCAACAGTGAATCTGAAGCCTCAAAGGAATTCAGACGTCATGCTACCCTCTGTTACCTTGCTGCCGGTAACCTGGAAAAGGTAGCTCGTATCTGGATTGCAGAACAAGAGGAAGAAGTGCAGGCACAGGGTGAAGAAGTCAAGGCTGCTACCCTTCAAGCCTTGATTGAAAAGGTCACTATTTTCCGTAAGGTCATTGCCTTTGAAGACCGTGCTCTCTTTGAGACTGAGTCCAAGATGTCTTATGAGTACCCCCTTTCTCCTCTCTATGACAAGTACTGCGAGTACGCTGAACTCTTGGCCGATCAAGGTAAATTGACAACTGCCTTGACCTATCTGAGCTTGACACCTGTTGTCTATCGCAAGGCATCCTTTGATAAGCTTTCTATTGTGCGTGATCGTGTCTACCAGGCTTGTCCTGTTGCTGTTGCCAGTCAATTCAGTCAACCTACCTTACCTTTCGAATCCAAGGATATTGCCGGTAGCCTAGAGACGCAAGCACAACCTGTCGACAACTACAGTCAACAGCCTCAAGCCTATCAACAACCTCAGGCTTATGGTGGTTACTCATCCTATGCATCCGCTCCATCGTATGCTCAAACCACACCTGCTGTCTCAAACGCGTACCATGCCAGTGCTTACACACCTGCTGCCAGTGTCTATACACCCGTGTCCAATGCTAGTACCGCTGTGCCTCCTCCTGTTACAAGTGCTGCTCCTGCTCTCACAACATCGTATGCACCTCCTACAGCTACCGGGCCTCAAACAACCACATACCAACCTACTACTCAACAACAGGCTACACCCAACTATGGTTACAACCAACCTGCCAACACTTATAACCAACCCTCTTACTCTAACAACAGTTATAATGAGTATGGCAACACAGGTGGTTACAATGTAGCTCGTCCTACCATTCCAGTTCCTCCTCCTCCTGTAGGCGCTGCTGCTCCCTTGCCTCGATCTCAACAAGAACCAGTGAGTGCTCCACCCAAGAAGGCGGAAGGTGCCTGGAACGATCCTCCCATGAGTCTTGCCAAGAAGGTCAAGAGTCCTAAACCTGCCAACAACAGCAACAGCAGTACACCTAACAAGCGTATCACTTCGCCTTTCCCTAACCAACCTGCTGCTAATGCCTTTGTCAATGCTCCTATTCAACAACAACAACAAATTCCTCCTCCTCAAGGTCCTCCTCCCCCACCAATGAACCGTGGACCTCCTCAAGGTCCTCCTCCTCCAGCCATGCATCGTGGACCTCCTCAAGGTCCCCCTCCACCTATGAGCGGGCCTCCTCGTGGAGGTATGGCTCCTCAACGTGCCATGGGACAAACTCCCCCTCCTCCTCACATGAGTGGTCCCCCTATGATGCAACAACCATCCATGATGGCTCCCCCTCAACGTAACAGCCCTCTTCCTCCTCCACCTATGGGCGCTGCTGCACCTTCTCCCTTGTCCGCAAAAAGAGCACCTCCTCCTCCTCAAGGTGGATTCTATCAACCTCAACGTATGAACTAAGTTCACCAGCTAAAAGAAAACGCTTGAATAAACATTTATAAAAAATAAATTTGTTTCTATGAATAAGCATCTTCATTATCTCCATCATCGTCATCATCTCCTTCACCGTTATCAAAGTAAGTTTCAGCATAATCGTTATCGTCAATAAGCTCTTCTTCTTCATCTTCGTATTCCTCTTCATTTTCTTCATCTTCACCATCTTTCTTTTCTCCATCCTCATCATCGTTCTCTCCGTCTCCCTTTTCATCCACATTGAGTAATGCTGCCAATTGATTGTATTCATCTTGAGCTGTACGTTGTTTTTGTTCTAGGGAGGAAAAAAAGCACTTAGATAGGCATCATCTAAACAAGAAAGAAACTTACTCTTCTTTGCACGCTTAGGATCTAAAACAACATGTAACTCTTCTGGAAAGAAATCGAAATCTAAAAAAAAGAGAGAGTATATGAATGACAAGAAAAAAGTCAGAAAACTCGGTGGATATTTACTTGTTTCTATTTCTCTTAAACTACGCTTGGTAGCCACCACTTTGTATCTATCGGAATAACGTTCTATATCGGGAGGTGGTGGAGGGGTTGTCAAGTGATAGGGTGAATCTTTCACCATCGTCAAATACTCTCTTCTCAACTTCCATTGCTGTATTTCATTTGAAGTTGGCTTACGAGGAATAGGCACATCCATTTCCTATCTACAGTGTAAGTCACATAGTTTGGTTAAGGAAGATTAGCTTACAGGAAACAGAGCTGTGTTGACATTAAACAGATTGCCAGAACCGAGATCTTTTAAAAGGTCAAAGGAGACAAGTTGCATAGCACCACTTTGGGCACCACCACCGCCACCTCGACCACCAAATCCACCACCTCGGCCACCTCTAGACATAATTAAAAAAAAAAAGAAATAACAATCAATGCTAAAAAAGCATCAATTTTTTTTTTTATATGAGAAAAAAAAAGCAGTCCTAATTTTGTTTTATTTTACAATTTAGCTTTTTCAGCCTTTTGCATCCAAGCAAAGCTCAACTTGGTTCTACCACCAGGTGCAATCATACAGTTGATAACACAAGTCTTGTCCTTACAGTTCAATGCTTCTTCTAATGACTTTGCAAGTTCCACGCGGTTCTTGACAAGCCAACCTTTACCACCACAGGCTTCTGAGATTAAATCATAACGTGTCTCAGGTGAAAGAGCAGTGGCAGGCAAAGTGCCTTGCTTTTGAGAGTCTATGTAATCTTGATCTTCTAAGCCATGATAGATACCATTGTTGTTGATCACAATAATCAACAGAGGCAAATTAGAACGAACGGCTGTTTCTAATTCCATAGCTGAGAAGCCAAATGCAGAGTCACCCACAATGGAGACCACACGTTTATGGTTTTGTTGATAGTATGCTTGAGCAGCAATGGCATAGCCCATACCTACACCCATTGTAGCGCCTGTACCGGCATCCAATCGATGGCGGGGTTCTGTGACATCAAAGAAGGAACGACCAATATCCATCGTATTGGCACCTTCGCTGACATAGACAACATCTTGTTGAGGGAGGTGTTGCTTGATGACAGTGAATGCTGTTTGATAGTTGAGTACAGCTTCGTCTGATCCCTTTTGACCTGCTTCCTTGATCTTTGCTGCATTCTGCTTGACCTTGTTGATGAGGCCAGAGGTGTAATCGGATTGGATAGCAAGTTGTTGTGGCAAATGATGAATGAGTTGTTCAGTGATCAATTGAATATCACCCAACAGAGGAAGTGTGTCGTTACGGTTGTTACCGTGTTCTTCAGGTGCAATATCCATCTGAATGAATCTGACTTGTTTGCTCCAACGAGGTTGTTGACCATAATGTAAAATCCAATTGAGACGTGCACCAATCAGTAAGACAACATCTGCTTCCTTCAATGCTTTGGATCTGGCTGCTGATACACATAAAGGATGATCATCACTAATGACACCTTTACCCATAGGTGTAGGTAAGAAGGGAATCTTTGTCTTCTCTACCAATCCTCTTATTTGCTTTTCGGCTCTAGCATAAGCAGCACTAATAACCATAGGCGTTATGTTTCTCTCTCTTTTATACTTTTTGAGTTTCTCTTACCCTTTACCGATAACAATCAAAGGTCGCTTTGCTTGACGCAACAAATCAACAGCCTTTTGAACATCAGCTGAATCAGCCATAGATTTAGGAGGTGCAGGAGCAGCAGGGAGTTGAACTTGATCCAAGACGTGTTGGTTAGTAACAGCATATTGAATGAAATCAGCAGGTAAATCAACATAAGCAGCACCAGGACGACCATACCAAGCTGAACGGAAAGCCTTTTCAATCACGAAGGGTACTTGCTCTAGGGAAGTAGGGCGAACACTGTATTTACAGTAAGCACGACAAGCTTCTACTTGATCCAATTCTTGGAAGGCACCACGTTCAACTTGATCTGTTTCACTGGAACCCGATAATAAGACCATAGGGAAGCAGTTGATTTTGCTATTCAACAAACCTGCAAGTGCATGAACCACACCAGGTCCACCTACTGACAGACAAACACCGGGGCGGCCACTGAGATAACCATAGATAGAGGCAGCATAGGCGGCTGATTGTTCATTACGGAACCCAATAAACTGGATACCTGCAGCAATGCAAGCTTCTGCTATTTCAACTACGGGAATACCCACAATACCGAAAACCACTTGAACACCTTGAATCTTTAAGGATTGGGCAATGACGTCTGCACCGGAACAGATAACTTTTTTACTCATACTGTCTGTTGATAGTTTGAAAGGAAAAAAAAATAAGAGAGATAAAAAAAAAAAAAAGAAGCAAATTAAATCTGCTTAATAGGAAAAAGAAAAGGTAGTTTAGCCGACAAATACGCACCGGTCTTTTAAATTTGATGTCATCTATGCCAACTATTATGGAGGAGATCATATCAGTTTCAGGCTTAACTTTGACCCTATTTAGCCGTTATCAGTCCAAAATTGGATTTAGTGTCAGTATTCAATTGTATTAGAGAGCTGTTATTTCCTAAGGAACTGGTTTTATTGTCAATAAAGATAATCTATAGAGCCAAACTCTTTTTTTTTTATTTTGGAAAATGGCTTATTTGACATTTCTCTTTATTCTGCGTCTGTTTTATTAGGAGGATAATAATCAAAAAGCGACTTTCCTTGTTGACATGAATAGGATCTATATCTGAAAGCATGAGTTTTCCTATCAGGTATATTTTTATGATTTTGGCTTACTTTTTCACTCGCTTTGATGGTTTGGACATAGGCTCACTTCGTTGGCTCTTTAGGATTTCTTTTACTTCCATCTTACTCAAGCATTCATCTACATGCTTATTGAACTCGAGATTGTCAAGCATAAGCTGACGACAACAAATTGGACATTCCAAACTGGGTATTTCTTCTTTCTTAATTGGAAGTTGGGTATCATTTGAAACGTTAATGAGTGGTGTAGAAGATGGAAGTTTTGAAAAATACTTCATGACACTCTCATCTTCTGATCCTCTTTGCTTTAGATTTGAAACACGTATGCCCATTAGCCGAATATTGACAGGTAGTTCTTTCATCAAGAGTTGTTTAGCAAATCGATAAATGTCAGTGGCAGTCCAGATGTGGGAGGGAAATGTCTTGGAACGAATGCGCACTTCATACGTTACAGACTTTAACTTGATATTCAGATTTCTTCCCTAAAAGAAAACAAAACAAAAAAAGGTAAATGACAACAAGACTATGTTGAGGCATCCAGAGCATTTTACCATCATATTGGCTTTCTCTAAATCCTTCTCAAGCAATTCAGATAGTTCTTTTAGTTTCTTAAACAATTGGTCTGGATCAGACATGGCAGAAAACGTTCTTTCAACACTGATGCTCTTTCGCTCAGCGTCAGACAAGAGTGTAGTACTACTGATACCAAGATAGCTCTTTAGCATAAACTGGAAACTAACAGGACTCAAAAGTTTATAAAGCACAGCACGATGAGGGTAGATGTCACCACATGTTGTCACACCTAACGCTTCCAACACACGCTCTGTAACTCTACCTACACCTGGGATTTGACGTACCCGCATTGTCTTGACAAAATCAACAATGGAAGCACGGTTGATAGGTAGGTAATATTGGCCATTTGGTTTGTTGATATCGCTACATACTTTAGATAACGTTCTATTGCAAGCAATGCCTAAAGACCTGTTTAGATGATTATCCATGTAGCTTTCTCTGTTCTTCAGCTTGCCTGCACTTGCTGTGAGTTGAGTTGAATCAAATATCTCTTGTCGGATCTGTTGCACTAGCTCAGATGGTGTCAAGTCTGTTGTTTTTAAATACTGTGTGCAAGGTCAATTAAATAAAGATGGCCTTGTGCTATATATCGTTTCTTACTTCTGTTAGATTCAAATAAGCCTATAGAATCATCAATCAGTTTTGACCAAGCCAAAAAGTGTATTTGAAACAAACCTCATCTAAACTCATTGGAAGGAAATTAGGATCATATTTTCGAAAAACTTCTCGCACTTTTGCAGAAGCAACCCTATATTTAGGGAAATGAAGAGGGATAATCTTAAGCTCAGGGCATAGCTTGAGTGCAATGAATCCAGGCATAGCACTTCGTACACCATATTGGCGAGCAAGATAATTACTTGTACAAAGCATGGACATGCCACCTACAGCCATAGGCACTTTTTTTAAGTCAGGATTCTCAAGTTCTTCAACAGACGCATAAAAGGCGTCCATATCAATATGACAGATACACTGTGACAGATCGCGAGTGTCTTCTAGATCTGATATCATATTGTCTACAATGTTGCGTTCAAATGTCAAGTCTTGCTCTTTGATCGCTTCATATTTAGTCAAAATAGCATGGATACGCTTCGTCACTGCTTCATCTCGCTTTCTTTCCCGTTCAAAAAATGCAGATCCCTAAATAAAGAGTGTATAGACTGAGTTTTGCAGAAAAATGTGCTACGCAAAAATGGGTTCGCTTACTTTGGATGCTTCATAAATAATCTGATTGATCTTCTCTTTATCCACATTACCAAGGCCTGCCTAAAATGAACAATCAGCATCTGCTGTAGCTAATTCTGATCTCTGTTTACTTTATTCACAGAGGGGCCTGCTAAGAGCTTTCGGAAAGAACTCTGATCAGGAGTGATCAGTTTGCTGAGATCAACTTGATCAACAGTGTCATCGTCTTCCGAGTCAATAGGTTCGTCGTCCAAGAAAAAGTCCTGTTCTTCTTCGAAAAACTGTGAACAAGAGTCGTCCATATCATGCAATTGAGAAGGCACAGGGGAAAAAAGAAAGGGGAAAGGAAATATCAGACTTCTTTAAGGTCTAAAAAAAAAGAAAAAAATGTTAAAACTCCTTCAGCTACACGGCCACATTAACAATGGAAGATCTCTATCACAAGTACGGCTTTGAATCTATGCTCATGTTGTATTGAGCAGTTTGTTTCAAGCTCTAAAGTATCAAAACGGAGAATAACTGCATATTCAGAATTGTCTTGCCCAAAAGTCAATTGAACATGGCATGAATCAATTGATCAGTTTGATGCACACCGATTAAAATTTGGGCACGGAATAAGTCATCAATTTCTGTTCCGGAACGTAAAAATAGAAACAGAGAGGTCCTATAAGCCTAAAATGAAAAGGGACATCTCAAAGTTTTCTGTCCGTGTCTGTAAAATGAAAGTCAGTTCTCTTTTGTAGTTACGTTTTCACTTTGTATCACAAAAGGCTATTGAGTTTAGTTCATACTTTTATTCAACTGTCTGAAAGCTTTTCTACTTTCGAGTGTCATCAATCTGTTTCACAATGTTTGTATTTTACTTTATTAAAAAAAAATACAGGCCGTGGTACAGAAACAAAAGAAAAGGAAACGATTTGGTGGGGAATAAAGTGGTAGTTATACCTGCAGACTTGTGCATACCTCTTGGGAAAACTGAACCTTTTTTTTAATCACTTTTCTCCAGAGAGGAAATGACCTCAGAGCCATTGCGATTCCTTACGACCTGAAGCAAACTCACCGGGCATACAAGGTCTCTTGCATCAAATGCTATATACTTGCTACCAGTAGTGCCAACTTCTTTGACTTCAGGTACATTAAGCAAAGAAGGAGATCTATTGCCTTCTAAAACTTCACCCAGAAAGAAATGCGAAGGCTTGCCATCCACTGACTTGTCCAACAAAAAGTCGAAGAAACAGACAATTCTACAAACATACTATACGACAGTATAGTTGCTGAAAGACAATAGAGTAAATAATACGAATAATACTCAAGAAAAGGGATAATAAACTTACTCTTGTTTGTTTTTCTGATTGACTTTGAACATAGCATAGTAGGCCTTTTTCTTTGTATTTCTTGCCTTGCTGATATCAAGAGACGATCTATACACCAGATCATGTTTCTACAACTTGGCCGAAAAAGTTGCCTGGTACTTCATCTGCTTCAGCATCAATTTGGGCAGTATGACTCCTTCAATTCTTGCCATCAAATTGAAGACTGCCTTGCCAAACGACTTGATATGGAACAGCCCTTCAACCCAAGTGTCCGTGTTCGACTTGTAAATGCAGTAGTCTGGATGAGAGAAGAAGGGAGCCCATAATTGCGGAAGATGGTCAGCTTCAGGACGATCGCGGAAAGTCGTGTCTTCTTTTTCGTCGTCCAAAATAGTCAAGTCAACTAACCGCGAGAAATCCACGAAATCCATGAGCGCATTTGTTTCGACAATGATTTTGTTGTTGGCTGCTACGTTATTGGAGGCTTTCATCGAGCATTTTAACACACCAATTGACCGTTCCATTGATCTTGCGCTAGTGGTAGGCATTGGACCCAAGTAACGAATGTAGTCACCCACATGCGAGAGAAGATGCATGTTGATACGATCAACAGTCTTGGATAAAGTTTTGGCAACGATGCATATATCGAGGAAGGCGAGCCAAAGTTCGAAATCCCTAACAAAGAAATCATAGCGTAAGTAAAATGAAACATGCTTTAGGTTAAAGTGTACTTACTTCTCCTTCTCATTAATGTCTGCCTCATCCAAGTTTCGTGACAGCATTGTGGTAATATCACGAACAACAGCAGCTAAAGCTTTTGCAGCAACATCACTAAGATAAGGAGCCACCAAGGTATGGAAGGTGTACCTTATCATGTCAAGCCAACAGACATATCGATATGCCGTGGGCTTGGTCTTGGAGCACAAGTTGTAAGGAACCCAACTGCCATTGAAATGCTGCGAGATGTGAGCTTCACTCAACTCAAGCGATTTCTTAATAGAGGCACCAGCATCACCAGGAATTGTGAAAGGGTAGCTGCCTTCGTTGCCTTTGTACATATATTTTTCACAAAAAGAGGGAGACAGCATTTCATACAGTAGTTTTGCAACATTAGAAGCGAGATGAAACTCGTCCAATGCAACAAAAAAAGGCGATTTAAAGGAGGAAAGGTTACCGAAGATTGAAGGTGCCTTGACACCGAAGCGTTCATCAACAAAATCCTAACAGCTACAGGTTAGATCGATATGCAAAATATACTACACTAGTACTTACTTCAGTCTCCATCATCAAACTTGCAACAGCTCTTTCAGGCTGGTTGCGCAGTGGGTAATACATGCCACCCTTACCCTCATCATCAAGGTGCTGTCCTTTTGCTATTAGAGATATGCAAGTAAATACATCTGAAAATACCATGAACTGTAATATCACTTACTGAGGCAATACTTGCAGCCATACCACGAACCATGACCTATATCAAAAGATAACAATTATTACTGCGACCTATTGTGCCATATCTTACATATATAGTTCTTACCACCAAAGTCAACTAGCTTGTTGCTTTCGACCAAGTCAGAGGTGACGCAAACAAGATGCATGTGTGCAAGAACCGGATCATTAGGACCAGAGGTAATCCTCATAGGAATCTTGTCATGCAACTCAAATTCTTTTATTATAGGGCGCAAAAAACTTTTGATGTCACGCTTGCCATCACTACATAAAATTGCTGCTTGAAACATATTTTTATCCAAGAAGCTATGACAGAAAAATGTGAGTGCTTCATCTCCAAACAATGCTCACTTCACCTACCGGATCACAGGAGTATAATTCAAAAGGATGACATGGATAATCATCATTGACTTGGATGACTTTCTAGAGGTAAAGCCATCGATAGCAAGCAAAACACCTTGATCGAGTGGAAGAGTGAACTTATGATCTTGCTTCATATCTTGATAGAATTCACCACAAAAGATATCAATATACTCGCCTTGATGATCTGCTTCTTGGCCAAATGTTTCATTGCGGTATTCAAGCTCTTGACGCTTGTCATGGACTGCCAAAAGCTGAGCAATCTTCTTGGCAATCGAAACATACTTGACGTAGGTTTTCTTGCTTACATTGCGAGGCTCTTTGCAGACAGGACATTGCACCTTGTCAGAATCGTCATCGGAATCATAAAGATAGCAACCCTTTTTACAAACTTCAGCTGGGACTTCGGCGTTGATATCCACTGCATCTGTCACTTGAGAAACATCGAGTGCTAAGTAACACATACTCCTTGATACGGCAGTTTCTTTTTTTTTAAACCCGATTTTGCACTTACTTTGTTTATCATACGGAAGATTCAAGTATATGTTTTTATCTTGTAGAAAACTGTTGAATTGAGCATCTTGGCCGCTGTTGCCAGAAGCTAACGCGTTCTCCTTGGATACTAGCGACTGTATTGTTTTCATGCTGTAGTTGCTGAGATAGTTTGCAATGCTTTTAAAATTCGCGTCAAAGTTACTGAGTTAGAGGAAAGAAAGAGGCAAATAAAACTTTCTTTTATTGAATTGGTTCTATAAAAGGGAAAACTGTCATAAAATATGCTCCTTATTTGTGTTGGTGTAAACTCCTCCTAACAACTCAGGGGAACAATGATTGTTATGCCATTTGCCCTAAATGGAAAGATATGTGGCTGGCGCCATTTTCAATGTTGAGAGATTAGCCTTATTGTTTCTAAATTTGCTACTATACAGTCACACATGCCTCCTGCTGAACCCCGTTCATGTCAAAGACGCGTCTGTTCTACTACTATCAATCCACTTCTCCTTCAAGAGTACAGTGTGAGCCGAAATAAGCTGCGGTTCTTAGAGAATAAATTTATTGAGTACCTTACACCATGAAGGATGTTGTGCATTAGTGCAACTTTCGCCTATCAATAGTGTCTTCATACTTTAGGCATATGTGTTGTGTTTATTTTGATATAGAAAAAAAATAAGAAAAATCAATACTTTGTATGGCCTCCGTTAGCTTCTGCAATTGATTGGCATCCTTTGCTCATACTGTCAACGAGGTTGTTCAAATACTCTGGCGTGAGACTATACCATTCTTCTTTCTAAACCCTGTCCAAGTCACTCAGTGCGTCGATACCACTCTTACACTCATCTAGACAGTTTCTTAGATAAGTCTAGACATTTTCAATCGGGTTGAGGTCTGGATTTTGTGATGGGTTATCTATTAAAGGTGTTTGTCATGGTCTTCATCTTGAGCCACCTAGAGTATGCTTCTAGATGGCATGGTGCATTTCTTTCCTGTAATATGTAGTCAATGCCGGTCTTTTCAGATTCTTTTTCAGTCCAAGGAAGATAATAATCAACCAAACATTGAACATACACTTTTTGATCCATTGATTCATGTTGTACCACAAGAGGGCCAACACCATTTGCGTGAAAGCATCCCCATATCATCACAGAACCCAAACCAAACTTGTGAGTACTCTTGATATGTCTCTCCTCATACCTTCCTCCATCCTCTCTAATTACTTTAGTTTCAGCACTGGCACTTTTTGAGGTGAACGTAGCCTCGTCAGACCAAACTACCTTGTTCCAGTCATCCTTTATCCAGTTTAGCCTTTCTTTAGCCCAAGCCAAGAGTGAGTTTTTATGTCTGAGCTTCAGAGCTGGCTTCTTTGCTGCGACGCGTGATTTGAAGTTCATACGACCCAAGGCTACTCGAAAAGTGGTCAAAGAAACCTTCTTGCTAGAACCCAAAAAGTGACGATGTTGAGCCCTAATTGAATCAGTAGACTGATAACGAACGCTTGTCTCAATCGCGTTCAAATCAGTTTGAGCAAGAAGACTTTTTCTCCCAATTGAAGTTTTAGGAAGAGTGGCCTGTGTTTGCCGAAGACTTTTATATACTAATCATACAGTTGATTTAGGAAGGTCAAGATCTCTGGCGATCTGAGCAACACTACTTTGATATACAAAAGCACCGGCTAACCTACCACAGTAAAAGCTAGATACGGGAATAACTGTAGAAGTGCTCATTATAGTATGCTTATCAAGAAAAGAGTGATGAGAAGACCAACAAAGAACAATGGGTTATATGATCAATTCATGGAGTCTGTAAATCCGCAGCTTATTTCTGTTCACACTCTACTAGGATTAGTCCTCTGACATCTTCATCTGTATAAGCAGAGTATTGTTTAGCCTTTTCACGTACCATTGAAGTGATGATACAGTAGTCGCTCGATTTAAGAGTGTTTGATTTAAGAGTATGCTTAATATAAGAGTGCAATCCTTTAACTTGAAAATTGCTTCAAGCGCTAAAATACCATTTGATTTGAGAGTATACTCAATATAAGGGTGTATTTCTCAAGAATATGCACACTCTCAAATTAAGCGACTATTGTACTGGCGCCTGATTTGCGACTTGTGTGAGTTCATTACGTTTACCTTTACAATCTTCAATAAGCCAGCTTTAAACTGATTACCTGTATTGTCTGCAGCACAACAAAGAAATCAATAGGAAATATAAGGAATTAAAGAAGAGTGAAATAAGAGTGGCTCCATCCTTCTTCTGATTTATATCTCTATTTACATATTTCTAAAGCCAAGGCGATTTGCATTATTGGTGCTATGTTACACTCGAAATGGGAAGCACATATCTAATATATCAAAATCACTCAGTCATGCTAAAAAACAGCCACAAAAATGAATCATTTTGACAATATATCTATAAAAAAAACATACGTAAAGTGCAATATGTAGTCTCTTTTTATTGTTCAATTTTCACAAGATACCTCTTCTCTACTCAAACTTACGCTATACAAACAAACTTTCAGCAAAAACGTCAAATGTCTACTGCGCTGCTTGCAACGAACCCGGTTACTTAAGACGTACATTCTGTGTTCACACTGTTGCCGGTGTTAATATCGTGACCTTACAGCACTTGCAACAACTAACGCATCGTTTAAGCCCTTTTGTATCCATCTTCAAGAACATGACGCAAATTGCAAACGGTCAACGCAATAGTTCTGAAGCTCAAATCAATGAGATAGAATCCTTGGAAAACATCAAATCGGTCTTCCAGGCTGAAGGGGTTCCCAACCGTGGACGCTACAATCGTCCAACTGATGGATTTGAAGTAGCCGCCATAATTGTAGGTGGTGAAAATGACAATGATACACCCAATTCACGAGACATTGTTGTCCGATACCAAGATGATTCGCTGGTTAGAGTCAATGAACCTAATCGATTTCATGGCCCATTATACTAGTCCTTTTGTATCCCTCTGGTAAGCCTGGCTGGAGTACTGATACAAGAGGCATATCTGGGTATCATAAGATAACTGTGAGGAAGTTTTGCAGCTTTCGATTGATGTGGAGCTTAAAGGGTTTTTGCATTCACATTCTGTATATGTCGAAAACAATGTAAGCTCCAACAAAGCAGGAGATTTTAGCTGCTGGTATAACATGTACAGCAAACATGTCGGACCACATAATGTCAGAGTGGTAAATGGAGGCAATTCTCGATAGCTAAATATGATTATAATTTATTTTTCTTTTAAATCTAAAGGTATTATCACAAGAGCTCTTGCTGGTTATAAGTATGATGCAATTGTAAGAGAAGAAAAACCCGAACATGAATATGCAAATGAATATGGAGTTGGAGAAACTGCTTTACATAACCTAAACACTAAGACAATCGAAGAAAAAGAGATACAATTGCCAAAGGTGATGAAAGATATGTTAGATAAATTGGTCACAAGTAATCAAAACGAGTCCGAAGGCCCCTCAGTATTTGGAGTCTAAACTGCAGGTCTATCTATAACACTATTAACTGCTGACAAACCAACTCCTTACATCACAAGAATAACAAGAGCCAAAGACCTGTCTATATCAAGTGACGTATCCCATTTTACCAGAAACATTTTACCATTGATCGTTTTAATATGGCAATTCAAACAGCAAATACTAAAAGTGAAAAACCAAGTAAATGCCAATCAGAAACGTAATTACCCAAAGGATACCAGCGAATGGTTAAACGCCTGTTTAAATCATGACGATGTAGTCATTATGCCTGTCACCTCGACTTCAACCGAATACTTGAATAAAAGAAGAAAGGTTGACTCTTGAGTTAACTGCTTATCTTGAGTAATTTGTGAGAATACATGCATATAAGTATAATTGACATAAGTGAAAAAGTCGGCTCCAAAGTTATAATTTCGTAAGTCCCAAAAAAGTACGAAAGGGCACTATCAGAAGATTCCACCAAAAAGACCACAAAGTACAGTCATTTTTTCATCATTATACTTGTTGTATTCACATGTCTATTAAAGTTTATAACTAGATAGTCTTAATCTAATACATACTGCTTATAGTCATATTCCTTACAACTTGACAGTCGGTACTTAAACTGCATCTATAACTGACTTCAGATAAATCACGCGTAGCTTCAATCTTCATTGTTATGTCGATATTTTAGTATATGACACGTGCAATAGCTTTATTCAGGCAGAAAGTGCACTTAGACATAGCTGTGGCTCATTACTTGACTTATAGTCTATTGATTTGACTTGATATGAGATTACAGTCTGTCATTGGCTCATGATGTACTGTTTGACAGATAAAAAAAAATAATAAAAAAAACACAAGTAGATTTAAAGGGGTTTATTCTAATACAAAAGTAAAGTGAATCTAATCTAATCCTACTTCTAAATTATCTCTCTATTTATACTTTTCGAAAGTTAGGATGATTTATAATATCTAGATTATTGTTGATCGTATATTATCATGATCCCTTCGATGTCGATATCCAGAATCTATGATAGTTCAAAGTACGCATCTAAGGTGTGACGAGAATACTAACTTGGATAGCCTTTCGATGTCAGACTCGAAATTGGAAGCATAAAGAATAATTATCATTATATTGAAATAGAAGGATTTGATTGGCTAATTAAATAATATAGGCATCTATAGTTATGTAGTTCACTACACATAATGGATCAGAGTTAGCAAAGTAGCCTCACTGTAATTCATCCAGCCTATCTCCTATTAATTATACATACATGTTTGATCATAAAGAACTTCCTCTCTCTTTTCTCGCTTCTTCCAGGATTATATAGATTCTGGTTGTACTTTTCTTGTCTTCATAGATTTTATTTTAATTGGATTTTGTGTCTGATACAACAGTAAGAGCCATAGTGAGAGGCATAGTGAGAGTTATAATGAGAGCCATAGTGAGAGTTATAATGAGAGGCATAGTGAGAGGCATAGTGAGAGGCGTAGTGAGAGGCATAGTGAGAGGCATAGTGAGAGCCATAGTGAGAGCCATAGTGAGAGGCATAATGAGAGGCATAATGAGAGCCATAGTGGTGATCTGAGCACGCTTAGTCTCAACAATGACAATAAGGTTACATGTAAGATCAAATAACTCATGACAAATATAACATCAGAAACAAAGTAAAAAATCTAAATCCTTACCAAATCAAGAATCCAACTGAAGTCAATAAGGTTTAACCCAAGGAACTAGACTCAAGAGATAGCATCATATGTGGTGCTCTGAGCCTACTTCTCATAGAATACCAATAAATGATCAAATAAAAATCTTCTTACTAGTGCATCTACTATGAATAAGCATATATAAGCATCTGAATACTGTATAAAGGAACAATGACTGAATAAATCTATTAAGCAGCGATAGCTGGGATAATAAAGAATAACCCACATAAGGAAATCATAAATGGCAGATAATGTAACATAATGATAATTAAGGAAAATTAATGTTGCTTTCCCAGGCATAGGCTGTCAATTCTTAAGTAATCAAATACTCAGTCATCACAATTGAATTCATGGAAATCCATTAGTATATAAAGAATAGAAATATTTAGCTTTAGAACATCATCTACTTTCAGGATAAAGAAAAGTCTCATCATATCTTCTTGTCTTATTTTTCTTTTTCTTTTGATCACAGAATACCACATCACATCATTCAGTAACATAAGTCCTCGGGATAAGGAATGATGATAACAATTATAGTTACAAATAACAGAAGTACACTAATTTAGTACAAACTCCCTAATCTGTGATTACATCAAAGTCTTTATTGAAAACATATAAATAGTTGTTGTTAGAAGACATTAGTTCTAAAACCTCTTTTTGAAGTAATAAACAGTTTAAAACAGTCTCAATGTACTCTCTCTCTGTCTCTATTGTCTTTTCTCTATCTTTTCTCTTGCATCTCTACCAAAACATCACATGAAGAAACTTTTTGGATTTGAAGAGCTATCATGCATATCGCTAGGTTCTGGAGAATAACAAGCCAGAAACAGAAGCTCAATTCACTGTAGATATTGATAATAGGTTGAAGTAACGCAAGAAGAAAGCCCCAGCAAAGGCTCAAGGAGCGCATAGATCCTATTCACCTGAACAAGTACAAGAGCTTCTTGATCTTGTTATCGAGCAAGGCCCTTCTGCAAGAAAATCAGGGACAATCGTTGGAATTGTTGAGCAAACAGCTCAACATTATGTAAAGACTTACATGGAAGATGATGAGAAACGCTTGCCCGGTGGTAGGAAGCAACGAGTAAGTTGGGAGTGAAAACTTGGGCCTCATTATACCGATTTTCTGTGTGAGTTTTATGGTAAGACTCCACAAGCTGTACTTTGGCAGGCAAGAGATGCGTTGCTTGAAGCTTTTCACGAAATTGGTTCGATTACATTATCAGGTCTTCATAGACATTTCATCCTACATGCATATTCATAGAGTTTTCGGTAGATCGAAGAGAGGAGTGCCTGCTAAAGCAGCAATTCCTGCAAACAGAGGCATCACGGTATCAATAATTGGTGTCATTTGCGAAAAAGGGATGATTGATCTCTCCCTTTGTAAGTCAAAGGCTGTTCAGAAGAAGGCGAACGGTGCGAAGAAGAGAAAAAGAAGAAATGGCAAGGCTGAAGAGGTTGAGTTAAACGCCAGAGTTGGTACTCATAGTGAACATTTCCTGGTGTTTTTTAGTTGGTATCATGGATACTTTGGATCAATTTGACATGAAGGGGCGCTATCTTGCTATGGACAATGCTGCCATTCATAAAGTTACTGAGGTTCAGAGTCTGATTGAATCGCGCGGAAATAAGGTTACATACTTGCCACCTTACTCACCATTTTCAAGCCTTATCGAGTTGTTCTGGTCCAAAGTCAAGGATGGCATTAGGAGAGATTGCCTGACTGTAGATGACAATATGAGTGCTACAATCATTGAGTCAGCCAAAATTACATCTGTTGATGACTGTGTAAATTGGATAAGCCATTCGTATTCGTTTTTCGATAGATGTCTGTACTCTCAGAGCATTGGCTCAAGAGCTAAAGTAGAAAAGCTATCCGCATAATAAAATCACTGTACGCAAAACAAAAACAACTATCCGCAAATTCATAATCAACACCAGTAGCCCTTTTTGCGTATTAGAGAGAAATGTACCTATATGATTTAACAGAGTCTTTTGATTGATTCTCAGTTGTCAAAAAATGCACAGATTCTTCCACCCATGATGTTTAGATTCGGAGTTGAGTAACATCATTCTTTTTTTTTTGTAACTTTCTCTTTCGTTTTTTTTTCTTAAAGCATAACCATGTGGCGAATAACTACTCGAACCATCACACATCATGTTCAAAGACGTAGCATGGCTACCAGTGTTGACTTGAACAAAGTCTACGATGTAGTTATTATTGGTGGCGGCGTAGCAGGTGTCACCTTAGCCTGTTCTTTAGGTAATCACGCATAATATTTTGTACCTCTTGCTTAACTCACTCCTTTTACCCTAACCAGCTTCTAGTCCTGCTATGCGCCATCACCGTATTGCGCTTGTAGAGGCCATGGACTTGACTGGTGTTCGACAATGGCAACCTAAACAAAACGAATATTCAAACCGAGTCGTCTCTCTAACACCTAGCTCACTGAATTTCTTTAAACGTAAGAAGGCAATAGAAAGCAAAGAAATCAACTCAACAGCTATCGATTAGGTATCGGTGTGGCAGACCATATGGTTATGGATAGAGTCAATGGCTATCGTGATATGCAAGTGTGGGATGGTGTGACAGATGCTCGTATCCATCTGGATTCAGCCTTGCTTCAACAAAAAGAGTCGAATACAATTGCCTATATGGTTGAAAATCTGAATGTGCAGAGTGCAGCATTGAAGCGTATGGAACAGTGCCAATCAGAAGGTGTTCATGTTGATTTGATTCAAAAGGTCAAAGTAGCTCAGATTGAGAATGAACAACAATCAACCTCTCCAGATCAACTAGACCTTCAAGAATGGCCTACTGTTTGTTTAGATAATGGAGATCGATTGAAAGCACGCTTGTTGGTAAAGATGGGAGAAGCAATAAAAGAAAAAGAACTGACTATCAGATAGGTGGGTGCAGATGGTGTCAACAGTCCAGTCAGAAGTTTTGCAGGAATCGAATCTTTAGGCTGGGATTATGATGCTCATGGTGTGGTAGCTACATTGAAATTAGATGCTGAGCGACACAACAACAGTGCCTGGCAAAGATTTCTACCTACAGGCCCCATTGCCATGCTTCCAGTAAGTCTAAAGACATGTTTCATACTCGATACATCTACTCATCCTCATTATCAAGTTAAATGATCAATATGCCTCTATGGTCTGGTCAACCACACCTGCTATTGCCAAGATGTTGAAGAATGTCTCTTCTGACGATTTTTGTCATCTGGTAAATGCTGCCTTCAGAATGTCTCATATTGACCTTAAATACCTTCACAAACAAATCAACACCAGTACCTATCAATCTAACTGTGACATTCAAGAAGAATATCTCTGGAGAGAAAGTGTGGCTAAAAAATCATTGGACGAACATCAATTGGTTCAACGAGAACTCTCTTTACCACCTCAAGTGACTCAGGTACAAGAAAGATCAAGAGCATCTTTCCCTTTACGTCTTAGGAACTCTGAGCAATATGTGACAGATCGTGTAGCCCTTGTCGGAGATGCTGCTCATGCGATCCACCCATTGGCTGGCCAAGGTCTCAATCAAGGTTTGTTGGATGTTGAGTGCCTATCTCATCTTTTAGAAAAAGGTACAAGAGAGGGTCAGGATATTGGCAGTATTCATCTCTTAAGACAGTATGCACATGAGCGTTATCTACGTAACATTGCCATGTTAAGTACATGCGATAAATTACATCGTTTGTTCTCGACCGATGCTGCACCTATCACTTGGATGCGTTCAATTGGATTAAATACTGTCAACAATCTTGATTTTATCAAGGTAAGGAACACTTTGTCTACTGACAGAATGGATTTTTAAACTGTGTTTATTGTTTAGACTGAAATGATGAAATATGCTATGGGTATTGAATACAACGGTGATTATAAATAAAAAAGTTATAGTCCTTTTGTGAAAGAATAGCTATGTACAAAGCTGGATGAAGAAGAGGAAGATGAATTGGGACCAAAAGAAGGTCTCTTTTGTTGTTGTTGGTATTGATCTTGAGAAGGAATGGAGATAGAAGCAAGTCCGTTATCTTGTGTGAACTGTCTTTTCTTGCTCGTATGTTGTTTGTTGTGTCGCCAATGGCCTGCATCAATCAGGTAATATTTGACTCCATCAGCTAGACCATAAGGATTTGATTCAGGCACAGTCATGTCTGCCACACATTCTGTGATAGAGGCAATTCTAGCTACAATCCAGTCCCTTGATTCCATTTGAGATGCCATATTATCAGTAGCCCTGAGGAAATAATGAGGCGCATTGATATTGAATGCTGCCCATGGCTTTCCTGATGCATTCCTTGTGGGTAAAAAGAGAGCAATATCACCTACTTGGAAACTAAGACAATAAAGTGAGTCGCTTATACTTTAGACACCAAGCAACTTACTTTCTAAAGGCAATCTTTTCACTATGACTAGTACATAAACGATTGTATTTCTCTATAATCAAACCTAAGTGTCATGTCAAATCTTTCATTTTCATCCACATACCTTTAATGGCTCTGTATTCCTTTTTGAATTGTTTGGCTTGTTCATAATTATCCTTGACACGTTTGTGAACACGCAGCACGAATTTCTGAGTATGGATAGAAGAGGTCAACTGCAAGATTTGATTCCACACAGCCGTATCATCTTTATTCGGTGTCAACTTCTTTTGCAACACATTCAGTTCCTCTTCATCCATCGGCAACTGCAACTGATTCACAATCTCAAACACTACGTTCTTTCTAAAGTCCTCTAGCCTTTCCGCCATGCGACTGGCAATCACTTTCCACTCGTGATGGATCTCAGTCAGATGGGTATACTCCATCACAAGATCGGACAGTTGCTGCGTTGTCATCTGAAGGTCTTCTTTTGAGCGATCATATTCACGTTCAAAGGCCTCCAACTGTTGCTTAAAGGAATTGATGTAGCTCTCGAGATTGGCTTGGTTGAGCTCTGTGTCGCTTGGCATGAATCGCTTAAGGAGATCGCGGATGGCTAAGGTCAGGCTATCGTATTCTCGTTTCATCAGTTGAAGTTCTTCGTGTTTGGACTCCCAATCGTCTTGAGCTCGCTTGACCATCTGTCGGGTTTGTTGTTGGATGGCTTTGATTTCCTGAGTTGCCTTTTCTTTGGCGTCCATCTCAATCTCGAGTTGGCTTAGTTGATCTTCGTGTTGTTTGCGTTCTGTCTCTAGCTTTTCTTTGATTGTATTGATGTCTTGACAGACTTGATTGAATTTGCGCTCGAGTTCTGCGTAATCCTGTGTCTCTTTGGTTTGGTTGTCTAATGACTGCTGAAGTTCTTGAAGACGTTGATTGTGATCCTTCTTGAGTGTGCTTAGTTCTTGTTGATGTATGGACTTGAGCGATTCTAGTTCTTGTTGATGTGTGGATTTGAGTGATTCTAGTTCTTGCTGTAACGAATTCAACTCGGAGTTATGTTCAATCTCTAGATTCTTCTTCATCCTCTTCTCTTCTTGTAGCTCATACTGTAAATCGTTCAACTAATGCTGTCTAAGTACACTATGATTTCGTCTCTCTTTCATTCACTTTACCTTCTCTGTAAACTCCTTTTCTGTATTGGCCAATTGCATCTCTGCTGATATATCCTTTGTCTTTAATTCATTCAAAAACTAAAAAGTTTCTTATTAGACTCATACTTTAAACAGAAGACTTTACCACTTACGCTTTTACGAGTAGATTCGAATTCTTCCTTTTCATGTTCAAGCTTGTAAAAGAAGAGTGTTAGCAACACCTATTCATGCATCATTCCAAACCATCATTACTTTACTAGTTTCACGGTTTCTTTCAATCGACTAATTTCATCTGTCTGTTGTTCCATCTCCTTCTCCACTGAAGCCAACTTGAGCTTAAGATCTTTGTTTTCCAATGCCCATCGTTTATCATCTTCAATCACAGAAAAGACAGAAGAGGCAGTTGAAGAAGTGAGAGCACTAGGTGCTATAGAGTCAACAGGACTACTGATTTGACGCGATTCATGAAATGACAGAGAGTGTTGGCCATTGAAGAAGTTGTCCTTCAGATACTTTAGGAAATCATCTTTCATGTCGTCTATCTCCTTGACCATCTTTCTCAACACATTCAAGAACTTGGCCTCCTCTTCTTCTGTCGTGATCAGCTTACTGCTCTTCTTGTTATCGAGAGAGAGGCGTTGAATTGACTGAGCAAGCTGTTGGTGAGGTGAATAGACTTGATGGATGATAGAGATGAAATCAGTGATATCCTGTTTCTTGAGATCCGGTCCATCTTGTTCTTGTGGCATGCCCAGGACAGAAATTTCGCAATGAGGCGAGGGTGTTTCGATCAAGGTTAGTTTGAATGGCATGGATTTTGTCATGGTATGCCTAAAGTATTCTCTTCGGTTCTCTTCATCTGTTCTACAGAGTGCCATTGTATCTGCTATTAAATCAGAATTGGCAATCAAGAGCTACATCATGCGAGTAGATGAGTGATGGTTCTAGTTCAATTAAAAAAAAATGACTTTACTGAATTGAATTCTCTTCTTCGCACCACTTCAATCATGACAGCACCCTAAAGAATGCATTAGAGGTGATAAGTGGTTTTATTTGGGCGTGACTCACATAAGAAAACAGGATATCTCGAAGTCGTTCAAGATCGTTTCCTTCATAGCTTGATTTGAATTGATCCAGATAACTCATGTTATCATGAATAGCAGGCTGTATCTGACCTACATGTCTTTGAAATTCAGACACAACAGCCATATTACGAATGAACATGGCAATTGAATTTCGCTTGGACTGAATCAACTCAGAGACCTTTTTGCGCACCTTAAGTTCATAGTCAGAGAGACAAGGTAGGTAATCGTCCATATGCACTTGCACCAGATGATCAAATGCATGAAACATCTGTTTGGCACTGGACGTGATCCCGCTCTGTCCCAGACTACCAGAACTCAAGCTGTCCAGCAGGGATTGAACAGGTGTGTTGAACATATCAGCCATCTTTTGGCAGACTCTTTTCAGATCCCGATTGACTTTCTTTCGCACCTGTCGAGTGCTCTCTTCATCCTGTTGCATGTCCAGCAAGAGAGCATCGAGTGCATGGAGATGTGTGTTCTCAGCCACCTGCACACAAAACTCCTTTTCATCCAGTTTCATTCGTCTGGCTTCTTCTGACAACAGTTTGATTTGATCCGATAGGAAATCACAGAGTTGTTCTGTATCGGTCCGTAACTGCTGAAGGTGTGTCTGATCCACAAAGTCCAGCAGGCTACTCTTATCTGACTCTAGCAGGGCGTGAATGGAGGGATGAATGCGTACATGACGTAAGATATGGAGATCATGGTCAGCCGAGTTCAAAAGTGTCTGCTGTCGTATCAGTTCTCGTTTGGCTCGTGTGACAAAGTCTTTGATGGAAGCCTCTGACAGTTTGCGGTGATCTTCGAGATTGGTGAGGGCTACATTCAGTGCCATACTCTGAAACTTGTGTTCGTCTACCATGCTTTTGGCTAACTGTTTATGGGCTGTCACTGCTTTCATGATAGACTGTATATGAAGCATGTTAGATCATGAGAATGGCTTTGTTTGGTCCATGGACTTACCAAACTATAGCTATCAAATTCAGCAAACAAGACAATATAGGCATTACAAGCCACCTGCAGTGAATTTATCTTGAGTTGTGTCTGTAGTTTGTTGAGTGCAAGATGACCTAAATAAAAATATATGATGAATTTGCGCAGTTCGGGTGAGGGGTTTGATGAGAATTACCATCGAATGCTGGTATTCTGGGTTCAATGGCAGGTGTTTCTGCATCCAAAAGAGCTTCAATATCTTCTTCATTCACGCTTAAATAACGTCGGTCAAAACAAAAGACGATGAATTCATCCTAGTGGAGAATATCAGTCATTCTGGCTTATTGCTTAGGCTCACATTCCTCCTACCTTTCCTTGAGCCTCTAGAATATGAAATAGATTCTCTTGTCGAACAAGCTTACCGAAACTTGTCATCAATATCTGTTCACTGACGGGTACTCCACTGTCTTGCTCTAGTGCTTGTTTAAGGTCATGAAGGCTATGGATAGAGTTAATCTCTGAATCTACAGTGTTGTGCATTCTTTACGTTTTTATTCGAGATGAGCTAGTGTGCCAATGAATAGACTGACCAGTCTCTGCACGGTACACTTTCATTATATGAATACAAGAAACAAAAAGTGATAAAGAGTAAGAAGAGAGAATTTTTTTTTTTAGAAATAATGCTGAAAAAAAAATGGTTTTGATATGCAGCAAATCATAGGATCTTTTCTTTATTTGGTAATTCTCTCTCATTCCCTCTTTCTGCCTGTCTGTCTTTATCTGAAGCCGAGTCTCTTTTGCATAGAAAAAAAAACAAAAGAACGATATCAGGTTACACGTATAAATACGTTTAAATTGGCACAGGTTCTCTCTTCTTTTTTTTTTTTGGCTGCTTTGTACTCAAGTTAGATACAAACAACATGAAATGAACCGATAAGTTGTCAATTCTTTAAGAAAAATTATAAATCGTTCTTTTTTTTGTACACTCTTTTTTCAGACACCATCTTGCACCCTTTTGGGAATATTAGATGACACAAACATCATGGCGTAAACGTGCTTTTATTGACAGTGTTATCAAACCTTACCTCTTTTTGAAATAAGCTCGAATTAATTTCCCTTTTTTTTTTCTTAATACGTGCTAAAACAAAAAAAAAGAGCACTCTAAAGGACATGCGTACCTATCTCTCTCTCCTTTCTTTAGTTAATCGCTCTAAAGAGCTGCTTGATACAGTTGCAACACTTCTTTATTCTTGATAGACAGAAGGAACTTATTTGTCAAAATAGACAATCTAAGCGCGTTTGTATGGCTACTGTTATCGAATTTAAATAGAAACACTAAATGCTCCTATCCATTTAAGGTTTCATTCGGCTCAATATCAACCTATTCAGATGTACACAAAAAAGGCTCGTATGCCATGTCTGGGGGGATACAAAACTCAATTTCCAAATTTAGTAATTTTGAAAAATAAAAAGAAGGAAAAAAGAAAGAGAGAAAGAAAGAGAGAAAGAAAGAGAAAGAGAAATGAAAAGAAATTTATTCATAATGCATTATGTAGTACTGCACTTGCTTGGATCGAACAATCCGTCGCAGTCTTTCTCTTTTTTGCATTTCAAGCATATTGGAAAAAGGCACCGCTTTCTGTTGATTTTGCCGGGACAAGTGTGAGATCCACAGCCTTTGCATGATCTTCGCTTAGCCACATCTATTGTAATGTTAGATGGTCTTACTACTGTTGCTACTGCTGCCAAATTGGATGTTCTCACATCAGCAGTTCTGTGGATATTGGGCTGCAGTACTCGTGGAACTGAGCTTGATATTACAGGATGTTGTTGAAGAATTTGCATGCGTGGTATGCTAAAAGCAAAAGGTATGTTTTGTGTTTCGAATGGAAACACAACAGCAGGAGGAACAGAAGTTGGGGCAGGCATGATCAACGGTGACTCAGGTAGCATGACATTACCTACTGTCATAGGAAGGCTAGGTACACGAGCTTGTTCAGTCTGCCTAGGTGCATTTACAGATCTTTGTTCAGTCATAAACGACTCAATGATACCATAATGAATGCTATTGGTTTTCTTGGCCGCTTCCTGCTCTTTCCAGTGGCCAAAGTGCTTCTCCAAATGCTCTGGCGTTTTGTAGAAAATGTTCTCACCATTTGCATGAGCATTCCAGATGGAAGCAAATTTCTGAAAATCAGGGCTATGAACATTTAAAAACTGCTCGTTGTACAGCCGAGAAAACAGGAACAACTCTTCTAGTGTATGCACCGCAATAACAGCAAATCTGGTCCTTTGAGCATGAGCAACGTAAGTGTATCTGGCATTTATCGGACGACTTGTTGAACTGACAGATAGATGCACAGTATCTTCTATCTTTGGAATGGTCAAATCAGAAAGTCCAGAAGCAACCGTATTACCATTGCTACTTTCAATGCCAAGCTTTCTCATTTCATCTTCAGGAAATGGACAAATTCCAAAAACTTCTTTTGAACCTTGGTAATGCAAAGCATTAATATCGACAGATATATGTTGCTTACAACCATTGATACCGAGCTTGCTTCTTAAAAATTGAATGTGTTGAACTAGCCATGGATCATAGTGACCTTTATGAAGACGGCTGCATCGATTGGCAGTTCCAACGTCAATATTATGGCGCAGTCGATATTCCATCAACATGGCATCTGCCAATGCAGGTCCTGCTCCAAACGAGCCAAACTTTCGAATTAAATTTTGATGGACACCACCCTCAAGGGAGTTAGTGCCTCTTACACATCTATACAAAGTAAGGCCAAGTCTGTCTTTTTTGCCAGTCTCGAAATAGAGCTGAACTCCTGGGGGATCAGAGGCGTGCCCTAACTCTACAGTTCTGAGAACACTTAAAGCCTGTTTCCAAGAAAGCTTGTCAAACAAAGGTCTTGCAGACTTCGAGCACTTCAGTGGTCCAAAAGACAAAAACAAAGATTTCAACAGCGGCAACAACTGCTCAGGAGCAGGAACTTTTCTTCTAACACGCTTCATGATCCAGGATCTGTCATACTTCATCTTTACTTCCCATGAAGATCCATTGTTTTCGAGTGCTTCTGCAACAACTCTCTTATCTTCCTCATTCAAAACAAAAAGGCTGTCACTGAATCTACGAGTAAATTCTTTGTAGAGAGTGTGCTTTTTGTAAGGCTTGATCATGTCCATTAAGTGGAATATGTCTTTTACTACTCTTGTCCGAACTATGGTGGTATCGACTTCATCATTATAGCTTGGGCTTAAATTAGCATTCAGAAAGGCTTTATAGCCAGTAGAAAAGCTTTCTTTGTCTACCATCGCCGTGTCTTCTCCAAACATAACCGCAAAAGCTTCCTCAACCTCACTATCTGTAGCACTCCGATCGCTTGCGGATTGAACATCAACGCTTTGCTGAAAGGAGGCTGTGAGATTTTGCTCGTTATTACCAGATCCATCTATGCATTCTACATCTTGCTCGGCTACTGTTACAAGGTCTTTCATCGGTATACTCAATTCAAAGGGAACTGCACCAAAAGAGTTGAGAGGCCTTGGGTTTTCAGCGATTGTACCTGAGTTCAAAGAAAAAAGAAATCCTGGGAGCTTAACATGTAGTATGCTTACCATGACTACACCTTGATTAGTGATGCCACTGCAAACTTTACCAAGCGCAACTACACTCTTTGCTTGCCTAGGCTTGTAAGCTACACAAACACCTGGAAGACAGTTTCTAGAACTAATTCTAGTACCAATCTCAGGTTTGTCTCTTACAGCACTGTATATAGCCATGCTTGCCCAAGCATCGATGGCAGCATACTCAATTTGTTGGGTAGACAAAGGTGAAACACTCCAGTCAGAAAGTCGCTCATCTTTCTTGATCTTCATTCCAAGAACTTTGAACGCAATTTCGGTCGAAGACATTTGGCCATTTGGAATGCATTTCCTTGCAGACCAAAAGGAGCCAAGCTCAAGAGCGCCACGACACATAAGGTGGTAACCTCGATTGATTCTACCGAGATCGCCGCCCACTTGCCTTCCCACCTTCCTGATAGTTGCATCTCTCAGAAATGCTTGGAAATAAGGAGGCAATTCCTGCCACGACTGATCCAAGTGGATTACCAATACCTTGTTCTTGTAGGCTACTTGAACAACATCCACCTTATTTCCAGCAGAGAAGGGTACCCATTCAGCATCAAACCCAACAGTCCAATCTTCATCGTTCTTCAAATCCTCAAGAAGCTGTCTGAAATGCTTATTGATAGCATCATAATCACGAGCAACATAGACAGCTTCGACAGTTTCAGGCAACTTCAAAAAATCAGAGTCTTCGTCAACAGAAGAAGCAACAATGTATGGTAAGGGTTGCACTTGATGTTTTAAAGATTCAAAAACGCCCTCCAAGAAATTTTTATCACCTTTTACATTATCTGTAAAGAAAGCAATTGGCATTTCATGGCCATACAAAGAATAGCCCTCACGCATTTTCTCAAAGGAAAAGCGAAGATAACTCAATGCTTTTGAAGGCACCAGCATTTGTTGCACTATCTCTTCATATTCATTCGTTACTGTATAGAGTGCAGTAAAGACACTAGCTTCGTTGATTTTTGCCATGTGCTTGGGAAACTTAAAAGAATGATCTCCTTTCAAGATCTTTCCATCTAAAAGCATCATGTGCTTATCCATCTTTGGTCTAAGAGTCTGAATAATAGCAGTGTACAAAGTACGAACATATGTGCCCGAAGGCACAAATCCTGCATATTGCATCTGATTCTCAAAAGAAGAAAAAACATCAGGCTCAGAGTTAAGAAAGTATCTTGCAGCACCGCTTCTTTTTCTGTAAACAGAAAGCAAATACTGAAGTTCTATGCGATCATGACGAAGATGGTGCAATTCAACAAGAATTTTCTGAAAACGCTCAGGTCCAACAGAATTTTGAATGCATGGTCTTAACAAGTCAGCAACCATCTTAGAGACGCCTCCTCTGTGTGTCAAGATAGCAGGGAATTCAAACTGAAGCTCATAGGGTAGCTGTTTGATAACTTGACTATCATGAGCGTTGATCGTTTTTCCACAACCAGACGATAAACATCTATATCTCATTGACATAAGGTAGAAGCAGCTAGAAAAGAATGTGTTAAAAGAAAATGAAAAAAAAAAGATAATCTGCATCTTACCTATCAATATCAACAATTCTTCTTGCATGAGGCTGTTTATTGAATCCTTTAGTCTCCATTTTTGATTTGCAACAAGGACAGTGAATTGCAGCAAGCCCTTCGCTAAGCAACAAGTGAGGAATCCACAGAAATACTCGGGGGTGATAAAGGGATTCGACTTTCTTGTTTTTCTTAAGCATAAAAAAGGGCATCATGGGCTCTATCCAGAAAGTACCTCTTGCATATTCTGAGGGATAATCTTCCTGAGAGAGTCTGTTTTGGATACTCTCCAAGTAAAGTGAAATAACACTTTCTTCGGGCAAACTGTCAGAAATAAATTCCTCGGTATCTTCTTCAAGATCTTCTTCGAAATCTTCTGCTTCAACTTGTTCGTTCTGCTCATGCTCTTGTTCTTCAGTTGTCAAACCAGTACTAATAACGCCACCCTCTGAATAGTCGGTGACCTGTTCAAATATTTACATATGAATTTAGCTCAAATATCAAAACTATTGCAGGTTCATTCTACATACTACTTCTTCTACAGAAAAATTCACGGCTTGTGATGCTGATGGCAAGTTTACATTGTTTTGAATGCGATTGAAAGCATTCTGGATCGATTGCTGACTACTGTCAAAACCTCTGGTGGCAGAGAATCTACCAGTATTAAACTGTCTAGCAAAACTCTTAGTTATCTTGTGCTTTTGATTGCTTTTCATGATTGGTAACAGGAAATCTAAGCAAGCAGAACAAAAAAAAATGAAAAGTAAAGTATAAATAAAATGCATTCTTTTCCAGCAATACAAGAAATCAGAATATCTGAAGTCGAAATTTCAAAAACAGGTGTTAATGAGAAGTATGATTGGTTGACTTTGGCCAATCGATTCTGTTATTAACACCGGAGTTTCCCCCCAGGCATGTCAGGTCCGCCCAAAAAATAATAATAATCTGATAGTGCTGAGATAATATTTAATATAAGGTTTTCTTTTTAAGTGGCGGTGCGCATTTCACTTTCTCTTGATCGATTCAATTTTTTTTTAAGAAATTGTATTTCCATTTCGGTTAATTATTTAACGCCACCAATCCACCTTGAACAAATCAAATTCATCTCCTTTTCTAATGATCGACTGTTGACTTGTATTTTCCCCATTTGGTAAGTAGCACAAAGATCCCAAAAAATCAACTGATGTCTATATATAACCAAATGCCAATGATAATCTTTTTTTTTCGAATAACATGAAAACACGCTGTTTCTTTTTTAGTCTATGTCGATATTTTCCCTCCTTTCTTTTTTTTTTTGAAGATAAAGACGGAAAAGTATAAATTGATTTAGATTAGAACTGGATTTTGTTTATTTATGAATAGGTTACTCAAGAAATTGATTTGACAGGATTTGTCTTAAAAAGGGAGAGAGAGAGGGATTCTGGTGATCAAAATTAGTGAGATTGAACTAAATAATATACAGACTTAATAAAGAGATTATCATAAAAATAGATAGCATAACATAGATGTTAAAAGGCATAATATACAAAAAAGAAAAAGAAAGGTATCGATCAATGAGTGAAAAAAGAGAGAGAGAGAGAAAGGAGAAGTAGGGTATTACTATCGTAACAAATGATCCAGAAGACTGATTAAGGCAAGGATACGTTCCTTTAGTGACTGAAGACTGAGCACACGGATCTTTTGTTCTTGGGGCAAGGGTACTGTATTAGCAATCCACCACACAAGGGCTGTGCGATCAGACTGTGGTTGTTGAAGATACCAGTCATACTGCATAGACCGTGCACCATCAGACATGGTATTTAAGAACTGAAGGATACGTGGGTGAAGTTCTTGTTCAAACAGTTCATGTTCTGTCAACAGACTGTTGATCTTGGTCTTCATGAA
>JAIWNI010000163.1:0-40622 GCA_025331435.1 Choanephora cucurbitarum | reverse complement strand
CGCATGGTCCAAGGCAATACAAGTACGACAGTCAAGCACGACATCTGTCCCAATGGTTGCTACTTGTTTGGCTCCAATAATAACACCACCATGGCCTGTCCTGTGCCTTCATGCAAAGCCCCCCGCTACTACAACCAGGCCGAAATAGATGCACCAAGAGATGATATCGAGAGGGATCCTGCCTTGCCCATTTCAGATCTTGCTCCTACTAAACAAATCTCATACACCTCGGTAGGCAAAGCATTGGCTGAGCTATACGCAAATGACAACAACGCTGAGATGCTAGCTTATAGGGATGACTTTTTTGATCGTAATCAAGATGAGATTAATACCTATCGGGCCATCTTTTCTGGTGATTCTTACCAAAAGCTATTACAAGATGGGATAGTTGATGCCAATACTATCTGTCTAGTTCTTTTCGTAGATGGATATCAGCTTAAAAATATGCAGAAGGCCCATCAAGTACTCATCAATTGGTTGGTTATGAGCATTCATCCAGAGCATAAGTATGACTAAAGTAATCAATATAATCTTTCTTAAGTAAGCTTATTTCTTTTCCGTCAATATAGAACAAAGGATGAGAATATGATCCAGATAACGGTCTGCCCTGGAAAACCAAAAAACTTGATCTCTTTCTTGAAGCCAGTTATCGAAGAAGTTCAGGCAATGTATGACAACAAGCTAGTGATCAAAAAGGAAGGTGTAGAATTGTTTCGTGGCCGAATAGCTATTCTTGATATAACTGGCGACATTCCCGGTATATCCGAGTTGATGATGACAGCAGGACATACCGCGGCATACGGATGTCGTATCTGCAAGGTCAAGGGTCATAAGCCGCATGGTGTATCCAATAAAGGCAAACACTATCCTAAGATGGGTCCTTTTCGTACACTTGAGGAGCTAAAAAATGGTGACTTTGTAGGAGTTTTAATCGATAAATTGTATCTCTACTACATAACATTAACACAACTAGTATAGGCTCATGGCATGCATGGTGTACCCAAGCCCTTCACAGACTTAAAGACATTTATCAATCCTTACTTTTTCTTTGGCGATGAATTACATATGCTTGGCCATGGTATGGGCCACATGGTGTACAAGTTGTTGGACCCCAAAACTAGCGACTGGTTTCAAGCCGCAAACGTCGATCATTACCCCTTCCAAGTGTCTTCATCATTTAGGCCTAACGATTTCATGAAGAAGCTTGGTGATTGGAATGCCGCTAGTAAACCTACTTGCCCAGATGCTATCAACTACTCTTTTGACAAACGCACCGGTTACTATAGGCCTGTCGACTGGCTAGATTTCCTTTTGTATGTGGTACCTACCATAGTGGTACCTCTTTTGAGATATCGCCGTGCAAAAGTAGCTTTGATGAACCTCGCGAATGCAGTCACCGTTAGTCTTCAAAAGAGCATTAAAGAAACCGATTTGGATGACATGGACAGGTATACTGTTACTAAAGCATATATATTGGACTTCAAACGTCTAACAAAAAAAATCGTTAGGTTTCTACAAGCATGGGCAACCTTTCTAAACAATGAAATCACCTTGCGTAGATTGAACCGTCGCGTCTGGACAACGAACAACCCCTTCGCTACCTTTCATATGTCGTCGTTAATTAGACAGCAAGGACCTTTGAGGTATCACTCATGCCGATCTTTAGAAGAAACGATCCAAAAATACAGCAACCTTAGCAAGTCGAAGTCCATGCCTGAAAAGGAAACAGATAATATTCTTAGGCGTCTAAACTAATTCAAGGAACTTCAATCACAGCAACTGTACGATAGCATGCTTTCATCTTCCTTGGGTGCGCACGATGACTTCTTAGACTACCCTGGGGACTATACTGGTGATATGCCTCAGCTCCGGTCGAAGTACAAAGTGCAAAATCTTGAGGTAGATACCGATCTCTTTGGTGTATCATTGAACAAGTTTGTGTTGGCTTTGAGACGACACTATAGTAGATGTATGATCAGGGTCCGAAGTTCAGGAATCAAGGAAGTTAAGGTGGCTGCTCGAATGCTTTCTAATGGACTCGTATATCAGTCGAGATACTACAGGTCGTATTAAAAATTTTTGAAAAGGGCAAATACTCTAGTCGTATTTTTAGCTATGGAATCTGGAGAGTAAGTTTTGGTCACAAAAACAGATTATTATTCTATCATACTCAGCATCTCTGATATCAATAGAAATTGTGCATCTTGGTATGTTGGTGAGGTGATCACGTATTTTATCCATTTGCATCCCGGCTCTACCAAGTTTCTTGCTTAGATCTCTGTTGTCGGAAGCAGTATAGTAGATGAATATGGCGTTCCAAGTATAACTCTTTTTCCCGAGAACTCACCTCAAAAAAGTACATGGTGTGCGGTGTTGAAGATATTAACAATATCGTAGGATTTGTCAGGTACAATGGGAACATATTGCAGCATAGATTGATTTGGCCAGATGCTATATATTACAAAAAATAGACAATTTGAAGAAGGGTGAGCTTGGAAACACGTAAAAGTGTAAATACTTATAGATGTAAACTGTCTTTTCAAAATAATACATACGCGTATTCACTCCAATAAATATATCATTGCTGGCAAAATGTGATAGTCTTGTATCTTGTTATTATACACGATTTGTAAACGAAGAAGAGAAAAAGGGGTCATAATGAAATGGGATATTCTATTTTATATACACAATCAGTTGGAATGAAGATCAGCAGTCACTTAAACTACAGATGTGGACATCGATTTAAATTAGTGGCCTTTCTCTTTCTCTCTTTATCATAACTTTCGACATCTACAGCTCCAGATTTTCCTCTAAAGCAACATATTTATCAGAGTAGAAGTATGCGCTAATAGGTGTTACTTTGTTCACGATGTGCAGCCAATTTGTCAAATTACTACATCCTGAGAGTGTTGAAAAGATGGGCTAATTAGAAGCATACTTTTACCAAACGCGAACCTTATTCTTTATCTCGATGATCATTATTTGTATCTTATTTCCGGCATGAGTATTTACCAAGGGTTATACAACAAGGTATATCAAAAGTGTAACTGATTAAAGAAATTGTCGACTCTAAAAAATATTTCATCTACACGTTTATTTCATTCGGTAAACTCGATAGACCATGCACATCACATCTTTAACGACATCTATGTTTATTAAACAGCGAAAGAGTCTACAATACAATCAATATTACGATTAAAGTAATGATTTCAGTCATTGCATTCATCAAATGGGTTTAAGTATTTTTTTAGAATGAAATGAACAACTCCTTGTGTTACCATTTCGCTTAACGAGCAACTTATTAGAACATTCCACCAATGTATGTCCCATTTTAATGGTCCTGAACTCTTGTAAGTGATTCTTATACCTTACTGATTATTCTTATGGCGATTAACACAAAAACATTTCATTTACAAGCTTCAATCCTATATTCACTACTTTGATCATCGCATGAATAATAGTAATATACCAAGTGTAACGTTGCTTTGTAAGATAGTGATCAAATAAGCATCAAAACATTACAATGGATCGTATCAAACAATGCATGTGGAAGTACAGTCTTTATAGAAGTTGCCTTACTCCCGACTTACTTGTGCCGTTTTCTTTATTCAAGTAAACAGGTTTTATGCACCACTAGAAGTTCGTTCTAAAATGATCCCATACCGAAGCGTTATGTACTTTATCAGTTGTTCATACTTTTAGCAACTGTCAAGTTCATTCATCTTTTATTGAGTTGATAATAAAAACAATTGTCCTTCTTCTATAATTGAGCTGCTATGATCAGGTCTCAATCAAAAATAATGGTAATTCTCATTCAAAACCAGTCGTTGTTTTCCCACCCACTTTATATTTTGTATCATCCCTTGCATTTCTTATGCTTTGTTGAAATATCATTGTTAGATAGGATTTACAAAAAGGACATCTTTAAGAAATCTTCCTTCCTTTCTTCCTTTCTCTTGGAAACCCATTACGACACCGATCATGCACAACCAAGACATTCGCTATTTCTGACGATATTTGTTGAAAGTTAATTGGTGATTGACCAAAATTTGTTCTCATCTGTAGTCAATTGTGACAAAATGACGATGAGCCCTATTAATAATCTCATGCTTTTCTTTATTATCGATAGCTTTTCCTTTTTTTCAAAACAAAAATGCTATACTACGTTGTCAACTAGAATGAAGTCTGCTTCTGCTTTGATAAAACTACCGTTTGTTTTGGCTCGTCTCTAATCTGCTTATCAAATGATCCATTTCGTGGCTGAATTGATTGCATATTGTATGGAATTGGTTACTTAGACAGCATTTAAAGACGTTTGAAAGCTCTAGTCTGTCTTCATTACAGACAGTCTAATACTGCGAGCAACCTCGTTCAACCTCAACTGTTATCTAAGCATTCTAAATCCATAATTTTTTACTGTAGTACATCTTTGGCTCTTACAATTAGTTTTGGGATACACCTGCTAACGCTGGTTAACATCAAAATCTAGTTTCCAGACTCTTATCCTAACTGCAAAAGGCCGTCTGCATCCACAAAAGCATGTCTTTCTAAATGGTGATGACTGTTTAGGCCTACTAAACAACTGTGAGTGCCTTTACATAACTTTGTTACGAATTACCTTTCTTTCAACTTGGGTTAACATAAATTAATCAACATCCTTTTCTCTCTTCATTTTAGTTCACTTGCCCACTATTGCTCATTTCTTCTAACCTCTGCTCTGTCTTTTACTCCTTTTTGCCATCCCTTGTCAAAATATCCTATGGTTGCACTTTTGAGAAGCCCATTTTTGTTGTGCAAGACTCTTACTTGCTTTCTCCAAGTTGGGTATGCCACTGATCTTGACATCACGCATATTGCTTCACAATTTTGAACCAAGTGAACCGCTTAAGAGCCCTGACAAGTGTAACCTTCATGTTTTATATCAGCAAAGCTGTGTAGTTATTTTTTTCTAACTTCTACCATTCGAATAGCTACCCAAGTTCTTCTTTCTGCCTAATTTGACTTCAAGTTTAATAAGATTCTCAACATCGTCAACCGATGCATCTCTCATTGGGTACATCATGTCGATCCTTGGTATTGCATGACAGAAGCCTTTGTTCCGTTTATTTGGCTGGTCCATCGCTTCCACTCTTATGGTCTATTTTTCTTGTGCTTTCTACTGCTGCTTTTGGGATGGCTTACAACTCTCGCTGTAGTTAGGTATAACGAAAAAAGTTGAAACGTCTACCATCGCTAATTTAAACCACTCCATATAAGAAGTGAATCAATCCCAGCTTAAGCTTATCAAAATGTAAGCCCATCTTGTTTCTTGGAATACAATAATTGACCAAAGTACTTTGTTTATTTGCTTTTAGACAACTCAAATGAATTGCTATTTGATTCCACGGTTTTATGCGGATATGCTCTTCTGATGGCAAGCACCCAACTAAGCCTCCTCTCTTCCCCCGGGTAAACGATATCAAACCTATAGAGCGGATTAGATCGGAAGCAAGGCTAATACCAGAAACAAAGCTAATGAGGTGTTCATATATATAGCAGCCTAAAGGATCTACAATTCATACAAAAAATAAAGCTTCTCTATTTGCTTAAATTAACAAATCAGAATACATTATATCAGACCTAAAGAAGTATGACATATACCAAATATGACCTGAATCCCTTCGATCTCAATATGGATAATTAAAAACCTGCTCAGTCGGAATTACTTAGTTACTGAAAACTGATTTGTTCGTTTATATCTGAACCATAATTGTTACTGGAAAGGAAACAATTTAACCGAAGATATCAAGCATTATGGTTTGTTTGATTGATTTTCTCATCTGCTAATTCAACTGTGCAGTGCCACTAAAACGGAGTATATACACTGATTTCAATTGAGTCTTTTGAAGAAATTGACTGCGGTGCTCACTTTAGGATACACAGTAAATAACTGTGTGAACCCACCCCTTTGACACACTCAAACACAGGGAATTATACACTCCGTGCGCGGTGGAGCGTTACGAACAGTCAACACACATTTATTTCGGAATAAACATTCGCGCTACACAATTCAATCACTTTGAATAAGCCGTCAATCAGTCACTCTTTGAAGCATACCTTCTTTTAAAGCCAACTGGTCTTAGAGATGTTATAGGACTTTTTATATCTTCTGTACGTTGATAGTAAGTAAGATCACACTTTTATTTTATACATATATTGATTCCTTTTTTTCTCCATTGGTTAACACTCCAGCCAGCAATTCGATCTCTACAGTCTAATTAACTTCTGTTGCTTATCATCTCAATGCTTCTTTCAAATATTAAGCAAACTGAATGTAGGCTAATATGTTATTTGTATGGTTATTCTTCTGCGTTTGTTGGAAAACATTAAGGTTGGTGACCAATATAGTGGACTTATACCTGCTGTTTATCTCAAATCAATTACTCCTTTACTGGTAAGCCTTTCTACAACCTTTAGAGTAAGAGATTATGGTAACTAATTGACATATTATTCATTAGCTATTGTGCTTTTATCTGATAAGTTTACAAGACTCATTTTAGATAAAGTAATGGATATCTATTAAACATTCTACTGAAGATGATCAACTATATTCAATTTGTGATGAAGGTTATCGAACGATATGAATTCGGTTGTGTGGATCATCTCTTATAGCTTCGTATGAGTACTGATAGTGTAAAGGTAAATGATTTTCAAATAGGCGTCATGTTTAGGGAATAATTGGGAATTAGCTTTAGAAATAATTATAAAATTGGATTTCAACAAAAGACGATCTTCATACTATTCTTTAGCATTATGAAATAGTTTATTTGATTAGAGTATTAGTACATTTAGAGATGACAGTATTAGGCATTCATTGCTCACCATTAAAAGCCACTTTTATGAGTATAAAGTGTCTTATTCACAGTATATGTGAGGTCTTTAAAGAAGATGCAGTCTTGAATTAAAAGGGATTTGTTTATTTGAATTCGGTTTATTGTCTTAAATATGTGTCAGGTTAACCGAGCTTTGTCTCTTGTGTCTCTGTTTCCAATTGAAGGCTATCCAAAACAGGTCATAAATTGGATAAAGAGTTTTAATTTAAGATGGCTTGGCTTGTGTTATTTGCTTCCTTTTCCTTTCCCTTTTTCTGAATACCTTTATATTCTGCTTCTTTCTAACTTTTTAACTTATTGTGTACACCATAAAGTGAATACTTGGGTATTAAACGTTTTACTGATGCATAATTAACTGGTAGTACCTTTCAATGTACTTACACGAAAGGACCCTTACTAACTATATGTGTTACATGAAGTATAGTAAGCATAGCAGCAACTCATGAGTACACTTTCAGCTACCTGATTTGAACCAGCTATCTACAAACAGAGAAAGAGAGTAGTGCTTTGTCTGCAAGACGATGAACAGCAACTACTATACTGCAGAAGACTAACAATTCAAGTCTCATCATGATTAAAAAGAGAGTCTAAAGCTTTCTTTGTGCAACATGTCGTTCGTATATCTTTTTTATTTCATAAAAACGATAAACAGTACTATCTTATATCTTATGCTTCATAAAACTACTAATCTTGTTGACTATAACTTCTACATCTACCTTAGTCAGAATACATAAGCTTGAATAAATAAAAATTCTCCGTTTTCACCCTTTGGCATGTTGCATCTGGTTCTTCTCTACTCAAATCGTTAATTATCTCTATTCCTTTGTATCACTTACACTTAAATCTTCAATACAGCCAACCTTTTTTTTAGGGGCACAAAGGCTCACTTTTATTATATGCTTGCATGACAAGTCACAACTATGGTTTTGGGTTTTTTCATTTTAAAGTGTTTTTTAGGGGATTTTGTGTTTTGCTTAGTTATATAAGAAAATAAAAGTAAAATAGAAGATGAACGCTAAAAAGGGATGCCTAAACATGGTCATCGAGTAAAAGTGGGGGAAGAGGAGGATGTGGGATGCCCTTAGCAATAAGGGACTCTTGGTTAACGGTATGAGTGGAAGCAAGAATTGTGGTGTAAACAGTCTCAGGTGAGAAGGGACAATATTCAAAAACAAGAGTCCAATAAGCGCGACATATACTCTGTAAAGTAAAGCCGATAAGCAGGGAAGCGAAATGAGAGGACGGGTGAGAAGAGGCGGAAAGAGATGGAAATTCGAGCTTGAGGATGGCTTGTTTCAACGAAAGATTGTCAACAGACAAATCTACAGAGCTATCAAAGAAAGTATGCCACACTCTCTGCCAGATTTGGAGTTTCGGTGAGCAAGAAAAGACAAAATGGTCAAAGTCCTCCACTGCATGATTACAAACTGGACAGGCCGGAGAAGGAAATTTAGACTGGAGCCATTCATGCATGATTTTCCGAGTAGGGATCTTTCCATGGATAGTACGAAACCAGATGGTACGAGCATGGTGGGATATAGGAATCTGCCAAAAGAACTTCCAAGATTTCATCGGTGAAGAGGGGAAAGTGGATGGCTTGGCGGTAGTAGGCAAGCACATACTCCGGTATAGTCGTCTTGTGAGCAGAGAAACAGAAGATGGCAAGTTCAAAAGGAGGCAAGAGAGGAACGGATGTAGGTCAAAGAGACGATGGTCAGAGACAGGCGTAAAAGGATGACAGCCTAAAGCAGCAAAACGAGGAGGAATAAAGACACAGATGAGGAATTCGACGAACTTGATGACATTAGTACTGACCATTCGATGTAAGCGTCTGCACAAAGTAGGGTAACGAACCAAGCGCGTGCGAGAGGCAGTAGGACGAAGGCAGAAGTCCCTTTCAGGATTATACTCATACAAGAATGACACCGGAAGAGAGTGAAGCTGTTTGGGGACATGAGTTAAAGTACTTGGTGTAACTACTGATGACAATGGCATAGTGAGGCAGGTGGCAGCAGTGACAACGGCCGTTCGAAACAGGTGTGACAGAAAGTCGAAAGCTCTGAAAAGCAGCGAAAAGGCGCTGTTGATGTTTCTGAGAGGCTGTGGGCGTACAGCAGGGAACAAGAAGAGTAAGCGATAATCAAAACAGTCTGAAACATGATGAAAGAAATTCAACATGAGGGTCAAGACGATAGAGGATATTACAGTAGAATCAGGATTAAAAGAAAAGGCTGATGACACAGTGTCAATTTCGAAATCGGTAAGGAGTGGAACTAACTATCTAAGTTGGAGAGCGCCCTGTTGTTGTTGTGCGTTTAGCAAACCTAAGCCGCCTTTCGATCTTGGCAGGCACATAGTAAAGTAGCTCAGCCGTGGAAAAATGCGGTATGATATGAACGCCGAAATGATGGATCGGAGGTTATCAAAGAAGGACAAAGGTACAGAGACCACATGGAGAACATGCCAAAGCTTTGATAGAATCAGCGAGTTCGTTACGGTGACTCGGTCTCGAACTGATAATTGACGACCCTTATGGATATCACAAGCAGCACAGGTCTTCTCAAGTAAAGAGGAGAGAAAGAAGTCTCCCTGGTGAGAGGAGGTAAACAACGGATAACCCAAGTAAATGATAGGACCAACAGAAGAAGAGTCATGTCATTGAGTAATGTGACCCTCCGTTAAGGGAGAAGCCCAATTGACCACAAATTGGCTTCGAATACCAGACAAGGAAAAGGCCTGAGTCTTGTGATAGTTGACTTGTGCGTTGGAAGCCCTGGAGTAGGTAGACAACAAGGAGAGAAGGTGTTGGAGTTCGCTGTTATTGTTAAGAAAACAGGCGATATCATTCGCGTAGGCGAGCAATTTAGTCGGGCCCAACTCAAGAGTTAGTGACGACGTCAAAGGAGAAGGCAGAGAAATCCCGTTCAAAAGTGGGGCGGAAAGAACAGACCTTAAGAGAGATTCGAAAGCTAGGTTGAACAGAACCGGCGAGAGCGGATCTCCTTGTCGTAGGCTTCGCCTTTGTAATACAGAAGGTAAGTGAAAGCCGTTGACATTGACAGACAATTGGGCGGAAAAGAAGAGCGAGGTGATGCTGTTAATGATTGCTGAAGGAAAACTGAAACGTTCCAGTACAAGCTGTAGATAATGGGGATGTACCCGATCGTAGGCTTTCTCTTGATCCAAAAGTAGAGCGATCGCAGGGGAGTGAGTGAGACGAGCATGCTCCATCAGCGACTTCATCAAAAGACCGTTGTCAGCAATGAACCGGCCTCGAACAAAACCAGACTGGTAGGGATTGATTAGGTCATCTGTAACTAAAAGAAAGCGCGCATTCAGGATACGGGTGAAGACCTTCGCATCAGTGTCGATCAAGGAAATTGGACGCCAATAGGTGCCGGAGAATAGAGTTCATCATAAAAGATAAAAGCTGAATCAAGCATTTCCTCTTTGGTTTGACAAACACGGTTTAAGGCTGGATGCTGGAGTGGAGGGATAATAGACTTAGAGAGTCTTGCCGAGGTAGTTCGCTTAAGGTAACCTGCAGAAAGTTTTCCTTTTTCACGCCATCGGATACCTGCCTTCAAAGCCAAATTTTCCACATGGTAATATTGTAAAGATGACAGTTGCTCTTGTACTACTTTTAACAAAGGAGAAAGTTCAGAATACAAAGATGGATCACGGATCAAATTCGATTCAATCTTAGACCGCTTTCTTTGGAGCAGAGCTTCAGCGCGAGAAAGGGAAAAAGCTTGACGGCGAGAATATGCTCTTGCTGTTTTGGCAGTGACATGCTTTAAATGTTCCCATTTAAGAGAGGTAGAAAAATGTAAAGGAAAACTAGCTACTGGCTCGGACAAGCGGGAGTTCAGCTTCGCCTGAAAGATAACATCCTTGGCTAGTCGAGGGTGTGCTTTCCAGAAACCGTTACCTATCGCGGTTGCAGAAGAAGGAGGAGAGAACGATGATTGGAGACAGAGGTGTAGTGATAAAAGCCTATGATTTGTCCACTCAAGAGACAAAAAGTCAACTTGATTGCAATTATACAGGACACTTGAAAGCATATATTTTGTAACAAAACCGTAATAAATACACAAAGTACCTCTATGGTCCTGAAAGTTGGGCAATGCAAGCTGGCCAGCAGAAGTGATGGCATCGACAAAAAACCGATCAATATATTCAAGCCATTCTTGGGGTGCTCTACGAGGAAGACTAAGGAAGTGGTTGACATATGAATAGTTAAAATCATCCAGAATCACTTGACGTGATGGTGTGGGTGGAAAGAAGGTAGTAATAGAAGCTAAGGTGAGAAAGCTTGATCGTTCACCACTATTGGCAGGAAAATAGACAACTGTGAGGGTGAAGGGATCAAAATAGTTTGAGCGATGGGTAATGGTTGTGTTGATAAGACGACCACAACGACTGATGAAAGAGTTAAAAAATTCACTATCTGGATGAAACAGATTAGACCGCAGTGAGCGGACCAGATGCTGTTTCGAGCTTGGAATTGTTGATGAAGTGTTTGTTGTAAAAGCACATCGTCAGTGTGCGTTTTTCGGAGAGCTAGAATATCAAAGGAGTGTGTGCGCAAATGGCGGATGAAAGATGAGCGAACGTTGGGGTTGGCTGTCTTAGCAATACTACGACAGTTAAGAATTCCCATTTTAAGATGAACAGGACGGCGAAAGGGTGAAGATGATAAGGAAGGGTTATAAACGAGCGGAAAAGATAAGGTTTCAAAATTCATTAGATTATTGAGAGGAGGGTTGGTCACCCAGAAGCGAGTCGGTGCCTGACTCAAATTCAACAACAGAAGGTATTTGAGTATCTGGAAGCGAGTCATCTATATCAATATTTGAATCAGATTTGTCAAAGAGGGAAGGCTCTGGAGAGGGGCTAGATTCGTTCAGGTATTTAGGGTTTTCAAGGCAATGCTTGCTATTGGTGCGACTATGCCCTTGCAGTCCACAGTGTTTACCCATTGCTTGAGATGAAGATAAAGATGTCTGAGTAGGTACACAATCTTGAATCTCAAGAAAAGAATGGCGCTCAACTAGGCGCTGAGACTGACGAATGAGATTTAATAAAAGCGTGACCTTCTTGACTGATCCGACTGAAGGTGTCGATCGTTCTGTGAATGAGTTCTCAAACTCAGAGTTAGCAGGCAAGGAAGGGTTCGAAGAGGGTGAAGTAGAAGTATATGTTGCGGAAACTCCCATAGAAGCCGAGTTGTTCACCACCTGTTGAACAGGCTCAATAACAATGGGGACAGGTGTCTTGCATTTCTTTCCTGTACCAATGTTCTCCCTGAGACAAACTCGTGAGATGTGACCTTTTGCATTACAATTGTAGCAGGTAGTAGCCTTGCGCCTCGTAATGCAATCAGCTAAAGCATGTTCAGAACTGCGACAGTAGCGACAGAAAGGAGGCATTGAAGCCCAAATGGCCTTAACCTGAACCCGTTCGAAATCGTTGAGTAACACTAGTTCAGACTCATATGAGTAACCGAAAGGTTGGTAAGATCAATCGATTAAATGAGATAAGGAACGAAAAGAAGGGTCTGATGTCTCAGAAGACTTAATCTCAAGGAGAATATAACCGCTGCCTGCAAAAATTCCCTTTGAATTGGTGACAATACTACAATCAACTACTCTGCTGAAATGCTTAAGATTTTGGTTCATACCACGATGAAGCTGAGCTAAGCCACCGTCTTCACACCCGTATTGAGCAGGAAGACCTGAAAGTATAATCTTCAAAATCTTAGAAGAAGATGAGAGAGAAGAAAAAGCCAACATCTTACTCAAGGTCTTTCGATGTAGACCCTCACATTGGATTGTAGAATACTTGAGAGGAGACACAACAAATTCAGCAAAAACTCGAGAGTATTCTCGGCGTAGTGATTCAGAGACGAGCCATAGGTGTACGTTACCACCACAGAACTCGAAAAGTTCGTCAATAAAGTTGTCCGTGTTATTGATGTCCGTAATATCGGCGAGAGGAGAATTTGGAAGGATTCCTTTTAAAAAAGGTCTCGCGACATAATGACAGGCATCATGTTCAGCGCTACCTGTGAGGTGCCCCAGCTCAGCAGTAGGCTTAATAGTAGATGGGTCGACTGTCTTCGAAGAGGTGCGTTTGATGCCCGCATTCACAGCATCGACCCAAGACTTTCGTGTCGTTTTGAAGGTAGTCGGGGGTTGAAAGGCCCCTTTGTGTATATTAGCGGAAGAAGCCATGCAGCCAACCTTGTAAAATTGCCTCACGTTTCAAATGTTTCATCCATGCTGAAGTATCTTGTCCCCCCTTTTTCTTTTCTAGGATATCATCTGTTTCCCTTTTCGTGACTATCCCCCCTTCTTAACTTTTTTTGAAAATTCACTGGGAACCAATTTGATTTCTCTTGTTTCTCTTTCTGAATTCAAGTAAAAATATTCTCTCACCCGCTATTTCTCTTTGTTTTTGTATTTTTTTATTCAAGGAAATCAACATAAAAAAAACCTTGATCACTTTACCATCACTAATCGTCTTGAAACTTAACAAATTGGTTCCTCTAACTCACCAAATAGCGTCGTGTAAAAAAAATCGACATTTTTAGCTTTCAAACTGGCTCTTTTCTTGCTCTACTAAAATTCTGCCCGTCAGAGCATAATATTCTGTAAGTTTTCATATATAAAATGTAAACTGAGTTTTAATATGCGCCGTAGTGACTTTAGACCAAGTTCATTTTATAGTAATATCGTGTGTACTGGTTAGCTTGATCAATTTCGAGGTGCTTCGATATTAGATCAAAAATGGTTTGAATTTACACCTAAAGCTTGCCATTTTCTTTAGCCCCTCGGGAAAACCCCCAAAAATCGACAAATAAGGAAATAAAGACGGTCACATTTTTGGCCTGAAGAAAATATCAAAAATCGATCAATAAGGAAAGAGTTGATGAAGCTCATGCTTTTGAGTCTTGAAATAAGCTATTGAGTGAAACAACTACGGAATACACTGCAACCCACTTTCAACTACATATGATCATTACAAGTCAATATAATGTGACTCTAGATGATTCATTTAAGACTAAAGTAACCAGCATTAATGTAATAGCACATATCTTACACTTTCGATAACAAAAAAATATTCGAAATGCTCAAAAACATTTAGTAAATTAAACAAATGACTCTCTCCATCTCATGAAGTATTAAGAACGAATAATATGGCATCAATCATATTGAAATAAATGGAGGAAGCAATATTTATACAAGCTTCAGTTTTACTCAAAGAAAGTTAATAGATTTACTCGACATATATGGAAGGTAAAAAATCGACAAATATGGTAAATGGCATCCGTCATCGTACAGCATTACTAAACATGGTAACTTTTTAAGCAAATATCTATCTATATCTTAATAGTAGTTAAAAAATGATCTGGAATCGAATATAATAAAAGAATCCAGTTTGACCCTATTCATTCATTAAGCGTACCCACAATTTTAATGACGCCATATAAGATAATGAAAGCACGCCATTCTTTCAAGAAACATACTCACTTAAAACCTACACTCCTCTCAAAGCCCTTCGCTTATATATAATAACTAAGCAGAGCTTGTAAAAGCTGGAAGACTTATATAAAAAAATCCCTCAACTTTGATTGAACTGAGGTCAGATATTTGGCAACGTATTGCAAAAAAAATGCTCTGTATTTCAACATTTTGCAGAGTTACTAAGAAAAAGTTTGATTTTTTGATTAAAAAACTGCAAAAAATTCTACTCGCTAGTTGCAAAATTTTGTCTGAGATTTTGATCCTGTGAGCCGTGGTGTAGATCATCCCCCATTAAATGCAACTGGAGACAGGCTTGTTTGAAAGTTGCAAACTGAAATCCGTTGGTTGTTTTGAGATCATCAAAAGATTTGGATCCTGCAACATTCACCAAAAGATGTCCCAAATAACACCCTTTGCCACATGTCGGACGACAGAAAGGTATTTGACCAATTGCAAAGCCTTTCTTGCGTGGTACCCAACTTTTTGTATCTTACTTCCAAACATAATATCTAGGAAAGTCCTGATACAAATGTTTTTGGCTATTTGGATTATTTTCACAATACTTGAGATACGCAATCAACATTGAGCTGCTGTAAGCTAAGATTACTTTTATTTGAGGTGAAGACGCATCCTCAGGAAAGTATACAGGTTGTTCATTAGGTAAATGAAGGATCAAAGATGTAACAGAGGGGTCTTCTTTGTGGACTTTGAATTCAAAGATACGACCGATTGCGTCTGTAGGGCCAATGTAACTTCCTTGAAGATGTTTGTCAATCTCATCTCTCGTATCACTCAGTTTCAAGATGGTACGATCAGAACCCTTGTATACATATTTGTTGATGTATTTAATGGCTGCAACGTCTTGACAACATTCAACATTTATGTGAGCCTTGTATTTTTTTGAAAGAAGGGATTGTAGGGCACAATCCAGCTATTGTCAATACTTAAACGGTGACTACTATATCTCAAAGGATTAGGTATAGTATATAAAGACTGGGTAGTTGCTGATCGATTGTATGTTGGATAGCTGTTTTCATGAACAATAGTTTCTTCCGGAAAGGATTTAGAAAATCGCTTGGTACATTTCAGTTGACTTTTGCTATCCGTAGCCATACAAGGAGGCTTTGGATTCAGATCGCCGCAAAGTCCATGTACCTTTTTTTTTGCGATAATGTCTAAAAGCTCAGGGTCGGATCCTTTGCATCACTACGGCTCAGATTTTGCCCTCGGTGACATAAATTTATGTCAAAAATGAATAATAATTTTTGAGGTTTTTACTAATGCAATCGCAAAAAAAGTTATAATGCTACCGTCAAAATTTTGTTCACCCACGACAAAAAAATGCCAACCTGGGTTTTTTTATTTGACATTGATCCAATGAAAAAGTAGGGTGTATTTAATAGGAATGAATTCGGTTTGATAGATTTTGCTTAAGCACATTGTAAGAACAAATGGGATCAAGAGGATTAGGTATACATGAATGCGCATGTTTCTTAGTATGATGACAGAATTAGTTTGTTAATAGCCATATTAGGCTTCTCTAGATTGAGCGTCATTTAAAATTTAGGTATGCTTATTGGATGTATAGGGTCAAATAGGGCTTCTTTATTATAATAAAATGTAGATCCTTATATAATCCATATTTGGACAATTCTTTAGCATACTATGGATTCCAGCCTTCGTTCTACTAGCTAGGATGATGCTTTGGAGACTTCTAATTCAAATGATACATGGGGGATCCGGATACACCTTTTAGTTGACCTTCGAGAGCAATTTTTAGATGAATAGTACGTCCTATTGTCAGAATACAGCCTTTTAAAGAATCTTTTACTGCTTGACAGATCCAGCGCTTGAATCAATTTTGCTTTGAAATTCAGCTTAATTTTTTTGTTCTTGGCTTGGTCAACTTTTTTTTTTGAAGCCTACAAACTAGATGATGCACATGAAGCAGTAGAACAAGTCATTAGAAGAGCCAAGCAGTCAACACAACAAGCGATATAGAAAAAGATACACTAGATAGACAGTCTATTTGAAAAAAAAGAATAAAGATGAGACTTGAATCACTAACAAAAAAAAGTTGGAATCGTCCTCATTGACGCGTCTTTGTTACCAATCATGAGTACATCTTGTTTTGCAAGCAAGTGATTCAACTTGAATTTGACAGAGACTACAATCAAAAAAGCAAATACACAAAATAGAGTTGAATTTACCGCTTGAGGGCCAGTTTTGTCACTTCTCTCAACGATGCTCGGAAGATTCTTAAGGTTTGCGCTTAAATGAGTCCTGACATGCGTCCATCGGTTGGGCAATGAACCTTACAGTCAAGTAGCAGAGCCAAATTACAACGCAGAGTTATTGAATAGGTGAAAGCAGACGATACCAGTGTTACAAGAGTTGATAGCAGGTAAGAATGTAACATTCAAGCAGGTCATCTACTGATGAGTACCTCAAGGTAGGCAGCAGGATTATGTAGGCCTGTAGATGTGCAGATACGGTCAAAGTCAGACAGAAAAAGCAATCAGAATTACCAAAACGACGACAAACTGAAGTCAACCGAGTCAATTAGGCATCATGCAACTTGAATCACACAATGTAATGCATGATGAGATATGAACGACCAAGTAAGTAGACAGGAAGCATAAATCAGAAAGAAAAATGCCTAAGAAACCTTAAAACGATCTACAGACAAGAATGGATTAGCTAAATGAGAGTACAACAAGTGATGAAGCTGGATAGAATAAAAGCATACGATGGAACAAGGAAGAAGAGAAGCGAGTAAATGGATTAATTGGAAGGAAGCAAAGATTATGGATGCCTATGAAGATTGGATTGTTAGGTGAAAGTCAAACTAAGATGTGTGTGGATAATTGAACGTCATAAGGAATGGCACACATGTTGTGTAAACAAAGTATTGGATCTAAATCACCCAGCGTGGACAATGTAGATTATACAGTATAAGAGTTACCCATTATAAATCATGCTTAGGATAAGAGGTAAAAGGTGACTTGATTTTATTGAAATGATCGCTGATAAGCTCCTTCGTTGTCTAGGTGAATGCCACAAGATGTTGTACACATTGTGAAAAGACCTGCAGAGATCTTGCACATACTACCATTGGAAAAGCAAAGTCAAATTGTGCATTATGATAATCTTTTTCTTTCAAATAAAGGTTGTTTTTTACTGTGCATTTGGGGAAAAGAAAAGAATTCAAAAAAAATTAGTTAAGGTGGTTGAGTGTCAACCACAAACTGCGGCGTTATATACTCTCTCTCTTAGACAGTGTGACTCGTGATTGGAAAAAGTATTAAGAATGATACTTGATTCCTTTTCTTTTTATATTTATGTGTTTTGAATGACATATAACATGTTTTAGTGTAAATGAGCTTATAAATTCTTTCATGGATACTAGTTTCTGTGTGTATAATAATTTCTTTTTTCTTCGCCTATAATTCTACAACAATTCAAAGGATAAGTCAATCAGAGTACCTAAGACGCCAAGGGAGATTTTTAAATCAGCTCGTTTTTTGAAATATTTGATCGCGTATACTATAATCTAAGACTTTCCAAATTTGGAAAAGGAGTTACATTATTAGTTTTGACAAGACGCGATCAACAATTATGCTCAAATAAACCTTTCTTTTCATTGCTAATTATATTTCAAAAATTGTCTCTTCCTTATTTAAAACATGACACGCCCTAGAAAAAGATTCTCTGATGCAGAAAGACGAGAGATTGAAAGAGCAAGAAAAAGAACCTATAGAGAGCGAAGAAGAATTGCAGAAGCAGAAGAGGTTTAAGTCAATTAGATCATTTTGGTAACTCTCTTTAGCTAATGCAAGAAAAATATTCAGGGCGGTTTGGCTTCCCAGCGGATTGAAGAAGAAAGAGAAAGAGATAGACAGGCACATGAGGCTCGAAGAGCTAATCCTGATTATCGTGAAGCTGAAAGAGAGAGAGATAGACTGGCTCATCAAGAGCAACGATCCAATTCTGAGTTTCGTCATATTGAGCAGGTAAGGATTTTAAGCATAACAAAACATGCGGTCAAAGTATAACAAAGCATCTTTAAAACCGTATAGGTACATGACACAGAAAGACGAAGGGAAGCTAGATTAGCGCCAAGCTTTGAGACGTTGGCCTGTCAATTTAAGCGCGAAGTGGCTCTGGGCCCAACATTTGTATGTGGATGCTGTGGTTGCTTGTGGTTCAAGTCATCAGTCAGACAAATCAGTCGTGACAAGATGATTGAAGAAAACATAGACGAAGATCTCATACAAGCATCATTTCAAGTTGATAGGGAGGCACAAATTGCATACTTTTGCTCAACTTGCCATACATCTATCATAATTAGGAAAAAAGTTCCAAAGCTTTGTCTTGGCGATGGCCTTCGTTTTCCTGAAGTATCTGAAGAAGTATCAGTGTTGAGTCCTTTAGAATAAAGATTGGTGGCACCAAGACACGTGTTTCAGACCATTTGGACTGTCATGGGTACTCTAGGTCAATATCGATCTAAAGGTGGCATCATTAATGTTCCAGTTTCAGTCGACACAACAGTACAAAGTCTACCAAGAATGTACAATGACACTGGTATTGTGCATCTCCGCTTAGCGCGAAGGTTTATGTATGCGCATGATTATATAGATGGCAATGTTAGACCTGCAGTTGTATATAATGCTGCTACATATCTATGTAACAAGACATTATATCGTGATCACAATGTTTCATTGTCTTCAGACTGGATGACTCATCGACAAGCAGCTGAAGATTCAAGCGCATTAAACAATGAAAGCTCATCCAATTCAGGAGTGCTAAATCATGAATCAGAAGAGTTGCAAGACGATATATCGACTAATGGTGATGCAAAAGCAAATGAACATGATGGTCAAGAAACTATGATAATAGGCGAAAATGAAGGGATAAGAATGGCACCTGCTGAAGGCAATGTGCCTTTGTCTGTTCTTTTGGACAAAGATCTTGATTTTTTGGCATTTCCAACCATATACAATGGCGTGAAACTGAACCTAGTTTGCGGCAACAAACCATTAAGCTACAAAGAATTCTCGAAATCTGTCGCACGCAGAAATGCCAGAAGGGCAGCTATGAGAAGCGATTATCTTCTGATGATGGACAGAAAGAATCAGCTTGGTACAATGGTGTCAAATATAAACATATGTTTGAAAAGACACAAACATAATGGCAGACCTATCTATGCAGGATACTTGTTACAAGGAAATACCATCAACAGTATGCTAAGCAAAGATGAAGCTTACAAGGTCTTTTCAGGTATCAGATCGTCTTCAGAATACTGGAGAGGTGAAAAAAGAAAAGTGCTGGCCATGATCAGACAATTTGGTCTACCTACCTTTTTTGTGACAATCTCAGCAGCAGAAGCTCATTGGCCAGAGTTATTGCGAGCACTAGCGCAAGTGATTGACAATACCTATCTCACCCTTGAAGAAGCTGCTAATCTTCCGTACGAAGCAAAGGCAAGACTCATCCAAGCGGATCCAATCACCTGTGTATCCTACTTTGATAAGAGGCTCAGAGAGTTGATAAAAGCATGGAGTGCTCGTGATGGACCTTTTTGCGGTTACAAGATCAAAGAGCAATATCACCGGATCAAAGTCCAGCATCGTGGGTCACCACACGCACATATGCTTCTATGGCTCCAAGATGCTCCTATCTACCATCCAGAAGATTCAGATGCCATAGATCAGCCTATCTGTGATTTCATAGACTCGATAATATCTTGTAGATCATCGGTTTTTGGAGAGGCTCCCGAGATGTCAGCTCTTTTGTCTAGACAAACGAATGCGCATACACGTACCTGCAAGAAGAAAAACAGGTCACACATCAAGTGCCGCTTTGGTATTCCTTTTTTTCCAATGGACAAAACGTGCATTTTGAAACCACTGCCAATGAAAATAACTCCACAAAATGCCAGCCTATTAGAAGAATGCTACAAGAGAATACGCTCTTTTTTGGAGGATGACCATTTTCTTCAAAATCATGGGTCAAGCAGCTTCGTTGAATTTCTGGGTGCCTTGCAATTGAGTCGGGGTCAGTATATAAATGCAATCAGGCACTCTTTGAGAAAAGCTGAAAAGCCAAAGCTATTCCTTCGCAGAGATCCCAAAGATGTGTACCTCAATCCATTTTCGGAAAAAATCTTGAGGCTTCAAAAATCTAATATGGACATTCAATATATTCTTGACCCATACGCTTGTTGTAGTTATATCATTGACTACATAAATAAAGCTGACAAGGGTATGAGCAACACGCTTGACAAGATATATTCTGAAAGTAGACAAAACAATGAGTCTCTCAAGCAGATCCTAAGAAGCTTGTGCAATACCTATTATTCCAACAGCGAAATATCTGCGTAAGAGTCAGCTTACAACTTACTTGGAATTCCAATGGTAAAATCAAGCACTCAAGTTGTGTACATTGACACACAACCACCCGAAAAAAGATCCCGCATGTTGAAATTACCTCGTGAATTGGCTTCTCTTGAACCTGAATCAACAGACTGCTTCGCTCATGGTCTAATTGATCACTACATTCGCCGACCAGATCAAATAGAGAATTTGTGTCTTGCCCAGTTTGCCTCTTGGTACACCTTCTTCACCTCCAATAGAAGACGGACAGTGATTGGTTCCGAGGACGCCTATGTTGAAGAAGAGATTTCACATGAAGTCGACCAACAAGAAGAAACTATCGGTAGCTTCATGGCACTTAAGGAAAATGAAGGCTATATTCGGAAAAGAAGAAAAGGCAAAGTCATTCGTTTCAGGCGGTACGATATTCATCAAGACCGTGAAAATTTCTTTAGAGAAATGCTTATGCTGTACCACCCATGGCGAAATGAAGAACAGGATATCATGAATCAAGATTTTGAAAGGGAGTACAACAAACACTCAGAATCGATACAGGATAACTTCTCCGAGTTCAATGCTTTCTCTGCTGATTTTTTGGAGCAAATTATGAGAACCTCAGAAGACAATCAGGATAATCGAGAAGGTCTAGAAGAAGAAGACTTGGAAACTACAAGGGCACGCAACTCTTTCAACGAGTCTACCTTGAACGATCCTGATAACTTTGACATCAGTAGAGAGACTGGTCAATATGAGTCTCGTCCATTTGTAGAGCGGTTCGTTCAGCCTAACAGGCTGTCTGAAGTAGCATACAACGAGCTCATTAGATCACCAAACCAAGAGCAAAGAGACTATCTATATCATGTAGTCGACCATTTCAGACGCTCTGATGAACCGTGCTATCACTTTGTGACTGGTGGTGCAGGTACAGGAAAAAGTTATCTCATTTCTTCCATGTACCAAACTTTGGTGAAAATGTTTGATGACAGATTGTTGACACGCGAATTGGACAAGTCATCTGTACTACTTTGTGCACCTACAGGAATGGCAGCCTTTAACATCAACGGACAGACATTGCATACTACCTTCAGTTTGCCAATTAACCAATCTGAAGTAACACAACTATCAAGCGATGTATCACATTCAATGGTTACTTTGTTGTCTGAAGTCAAGGTAATAATCATTGATGAAATCAGTATGGTGAGCGAGTCGATCTTAAGAATGGTACACAAGCGTCTATGTGATATCTTTAACTCTGCTAGGCCATTCGCAGGACGCTCTGTAATTGCAGTTGGTGATTTCAACCAGCTTGCTCCGGTTATGGGGTTTTCTGTGTATAGCGAAAGATCTGATAATCCTTTTGTGGAACTCTTTGGTTACCCATTATGGCATTTGTTTTCTATCTATAGATTGAAGACAATAATGAGGCAAACAGAAGATCGCTTGTTTGCGCAGGCGCTGAACAACTTGGCTAATGCCTTAATGACTGAAAGTGATGTGGCATTGATGAATTCAAGCCGGGTGACTGAAATAAGCTCTGACATCAAGCAAAAGCGCCCGATTTTTCTTTTCTACAGAAATATCAATGCAAATAGTTTGGATGAACAAGTTTTAGCAGAATCGCCTGGAAGAATGCATATTTCAGAAGCTTTTGATGCTGCATCTGGTGGCAATTCAAGATCGTATCAAACTTCGCTTGAAGCAGCACGGAACATGACGTTAGCTAATGCAATGGGTTTGCCATACACATTGCAACCCAAAGTAAATTGCCGATATATGCTAACCAACAACATCGATACTGGAGACGGATTGATCAATGGCAGTATTGGTTACATCCGACGCATAGATCTGGGCACGAGGCTTAACGATGAAGGGTTAGAGGGTGGTAAGCCATTACGAATTTGGCTTGAGTTTAGTCACAGTCTCACAGGCAAAGACTTGAGGGAGAAGCATAGGTTACTTATACAAAACCTTTCAATCCCATCTACTTGGACACCTATTGTACCAATAACATGTGTAATCAAAAGAAGGGTCTCAAGCAATCTCCAAGTATCACGAACACAATTCCCTGTTGTACCTGCGGAGGCCATTACGATCCATAAATCTCAGGGAAGCACGTATAGTGATGTTGTGGTTCATTTGGGAGTTCGTCCTACCCTTACCCGTGCCCTTTTGTATGTTGCATGCTCAAGAGCTACATCAGCTTCAAGCTTGTATCTGCATGGTGGTGAATTTCGAGCACCAATAAGATCCAGAACAGTTACAAGTCTCGACAAAGAGATGGAAAGACAAAACTCTGTGCTTCTTAAACCTGAATTTGCTTTCCTACAAGCACAAAGAGATGAGAGTTTAGAGCAAATACCATATCACAATATCCAGAGCCTACCCGCACATAAGGACCGAATTTCAGTAGATAACTGCTATCAACAAAGCGATGTTCTCTTGTTCAGTGAGACGTGGACTAATAGTCAAGATCTGATAGAAGTACCATCTTTTGTGCCAGTAGCAAGAGCAAACTGTCCTGGAAACAGACGATTTGCTTTTGGAACATGTTGCCTTGTTAAAGCCGTTCTAACCAGCGAAGTTACAAGAAACAAATCAGTGGTTATAGAAGTGAATAGAAAAGCTGTAATAGCAGTATCACACTTTGTTTACAGAGAGACATTGATTCTATGTCTCTATGCAGCTCCAAGGACAAGCGCTGATAAACTAATAGAGACTTTGACGCCTATCTTAAGTTCCGGCTTTAGCAGATGTTTGATAGTTGGTGATTTTAACATCAACTTCTTGCAAGCATCAAGAAGAGCAGAGAGAATGAGAAACTTCTTCTCTTCATTTGGACTAGCATCTAGAACGGTGGACAAGCCATCAACTATCTACAACACAAAAACTGACGAAGTTTTCTCAAACTTTGAGTTAGAAAACACGGGGTATTATGTGAGCTTGACTCCATCACCACACTACCCTATTTACATTCAGTGCACACAATCTTAGCAATAAAACCTTCGACAGCTTGTCTTTTTTCTTTTAATTTTTTATCTAAATATTTCAAACACCGAAAACTGGGACAGACAGACAGCAGAACGTTTCCAATAGGCGTTTTTCAAACTCAGTTGAGTATATAACGCCTAAAAATGGGGGATAGAGAAAATTCAGTCAGTATTTAGTATAATCTGAGTAGTGATGGGAAGAAAAGACAGTGAACCACTAATGAAGTGATTGCAAAAATGACGAAATAAGTCGATGTCTTGGATTTGTATGAAATATCTTAAAGCGCAACCAAGTCATCTGTGATAAATTAAGTATTTTTCTACAATAAACAAAAGGACATCAAATTCAAATAAGGAGCGTTGTAGATAGAACGGTGTTAATAGTTTGATAATCATTTAACCCACATTTTCAGATTCAAGAGTGCATGAGGATGGTCAGAGGGCTCACGATGTGAGACTGTGACGAAGAAAATCCCGTATTGAATAGTGATAGAGATATCAGCGTAGGTGAGATCGAAAGCAATGAAGGGACCTTCACAAAGGCATTGAAAATGGTTTTTGTGATGCTTGAGACACTCTAAAAACTTTCACTCGTAGGTCTAATTTTATGATGTATCCATTTAGTGCTGGCTTCCATTAATAAAGTTTAAAATGTGTTGACTGATTTACTCGCTTCTTGTCTTGATCAGAGTCGAAGTAAAGATTGATATTAATTTAACAAATGGCTTTTTTTTTGCAACAGAGGTTTGATTATGAGAATCAAACTATTGCTATATAGTTTTACATTGGTTCATGGATAATAGAGTGATTGAAGTCGAAATGATAAATTGAAGCGATATGGTTACACAGATTAAAGATAAGAGAGTTAAATGAGTCGATTAAAAAGGGGCGGTTGTACACAGAATGATCTTAAAGAGTACATACTAAACAGAGTCGATTGAAGTAAGCAGTTTAATGCTTGAAGAAAGCCGACTTCTTTTTTTATTAGACTGAAGGTTTGCAATGATATAGTTGCTCAAATCGAAAAAAAGAAAAGTAAAAGAAAAAGAGCCAAGGTATATTTAAGTTCGGAATATATACAACATATCTCTCTGGGTATCACAAGAGAGTGGCTTCTATTGTTTTTAACTATGAAATGTACACATGGTCATCAATTTTCTTTTTCTTTTTCCTTCCCTCCAACCTTACCCTTCTTTATTTCATATTATTTGATACTATACAACTACATATCTCTACGTCTACCACAACTTCCACCGTCTAATTTCTTATAATACAGGGCGTTCTTCCAAATGACCTTGTATTGACACTCGTTGTCATTGTATCGGACGAAGCCCGCCAAAGTGATAATATCACTTACGTCGTAGACAATCACCTTCCTGTCTTCATTGTTGGGAAATACCTTTATGATTGGAATCCCAAAGTTACCCATAGCACTATTCTTGACTAAAGATACAACAGCCAAGTGATAGACAGTACCACAATGTACGTGCACAACAAAGGTTATCACTTCGCCTACAAATCAGGACAAATTGCGAGACCTGATACAAGTAAGTATTATATTCAAAACATTTAAAAGATGAGGTATTTAAACAGTTACCTGAAAGATTCCTTGGCTTCAAAGATAACTAAGTCGTTGGTCCTCTTAACTTTCTTCTGATTACCTCGATGCCATCTTGATTGTATAACGACACCGTCTATCATAACTCTTGCTGCCCACTTGACATTGTTGTTATTCAGGAAGGTCGATCCACCTGACAATCTTGCAAAATATTTCTCCATTGCTTTTTTTATATTGATGATAGGTACGTTTGCAATCTCCTTATCATCATTCAATACTGCTTGCTGAAATTTCTCCCATAACTGTGGTAACACACCTTCTTCGTCGTCAGGATGGTCTTCGTATTCTGCTTCTCTTGTGCGTCTTGCCCGTATTAACCCGCTTTGGCTCAAGATACTACTGTATGTCTTGAAATAGTTGTATCTCTGCAAAATATTGCTTGTTTCTACATCCGGTGCTGACTTAGAACGAGACAAGTTGGTGTACTTTTGGATTATTCGTTCAAGTGATCGGCGTGAGTAATAACGCAAAGGACCATACCGCTTGATCAACTCATATATGTGGTATGAAGCAAAGTGATTGTTCATAATCCACACACGCACCATTAGTCTACGTCCAGCAATTTCGCCTTTAAGGAAAGTAGCCCATATGTTAAAAAATCTTTATTAAGTGATGAGTATCAACGGACATCCTTTTAGGTATGCTTGATTATTATCATCTTTTCATATCCTCAAGCTCGCTAGCTGAAATGTACCTTTGTAGACTTATGGAGCACGCATTTACCAAGCATATCAAAGCTTTTTGGGCCGCTGGATACTTCAAATTCGGGATGATCATTGTTGGGAGGATGTGTAGTAAGAAGAACTGCCAATCAACAGCACGAAGAGGACCTTTTCTCAATTGGAAGGAAAAGTTAAAGATTGTTGGATTACTTGATTTGCTTCTGGTGATATATTCTGATAAGTTCTGAAAAAAGTTTGGTTGAATGAAATCGAAAGAGTAATCGGAGGAGCCTTTGACTTTAAAGTGACTGTTTGCTTTAGGATCTAAAAGGTTACGAACTAAATGTTCTAGGCCATAACCTATCATGTGCAACTCATCACCAAAGAAGGAAAAGGTACCCATAAATGTGAGTAATGAAGTAAGCAATTCAGGTACCCCTTTTATTCCTTTTGCCTACGACTAAAAGTTAATTAAACGTTACATAGCTTTGATATAGTCCTTGACTTACAATGTCTCCTTCTTTCAAGCTTTTGATAGTCCTTTCGTCACCAACAGAAGGAAAGTATTTGCCATGAATGCAATCTGGTGCTGGATCACTTGCTTTCAATGAACATATACGACAACCGTAAGTGTGAGTGTGACCGGCGAAGCTTATCAATTCAGCGATTCCGGGGATATCGCCAGTAACACCTAGAATCGCAACGTTGCCATTGAATCTTTCTACGCCTTCTTTCTTGATGACGAGTCCTTTTTCGTAAAGAGAGTTGACTTCAGCTATGACAGGTTGCAAAAAGGATACTAAGTTCTTGGGCTTTCCCGGACAAACAGCAATCTGAATCATGTATTCATCTTTGGTTCTATGATTTAGAAGTTTTGAGGTAAGCATTATCGGCAATAATGTTGACAATGTCATTAATCACTCACCGATGTGGAGAATGCATATTCATTATTAGGCAGTTGATCATGATTTGGTGCGACTTTTAGGAATTCTTATTCTGATGTTTATCCACGATGAGTACAAGGCAAATGGTGTTTGGATCGACGATGTTATCCTGCATTAACTTACGAAAGTTACAGCCAGAGAAGATATCCTTGTATTCGGTGCTGTTTTGATAATCGTTGATCAAAAAATCATGGCCATAATTCAAGATGTCTAGTTTGTCATCATCAGCATAAAGCTCAGTCAACGCTTTAGCTACTGATGTGTAAGATATTTCTTTATGAGGAATCAATTCAGGTAAAGGCATAATAGGATCCCTGTTCTCATCATTTCTCTCCAACTCATACTCCACTTCGTTTTTGTATCTAGGCTGATTGCAGTCATCGGCTTGACACTTGATGATATCAGGTCGATCAACTGGATACAAGTAGCATCCATTTTGGCATACATCTTGCTTCTTAGTAATGTTGGCTTCCCTGCTGATCATACGGCGGTATGTATCGGGGGACTGAAGTGACTCGCCATGAAACGTGCCTTATACAATCGTTAACAAGACTATCAAGCCGTCAAGGCAAGTACGATCTCTGAGTCTACCTTCAACACCAAAACGAACAAAAAAGTTATTGTTCAAGTAGTTGACAATATCTCTTTGACATTGTCTAGGAGTTCTAGATTCTTCTAACAGACGCATGAATCGAACTGCTGCTTTTTGAAATTCTGTCATTTCTTCACCAGGTATCCAATTTAGTTCGATAGGATTGTTAGTTTCTAGAGATGTATTAAAGGTTAATACATCTGTCGGTCAGTTGATATAGATTACTTACCATTAGCGTTGCTGACAGTCTGTGCAATGATTTCAGCTCCAAATGGATTTGAACTGTCTTCAGGACTACTGATGTTGCTATCAACTAGAGATGGTGCAGCTAAAGGACTGCTGATGTTACTTGGCATTTGAGCTTCAGTCATGGGAACATTTTCGTTGCTTCCCGAAGGTCTATCGCCTGCTTTTTCTTGTTCTTCGGCGTATCTAGTAGCACATTGTTTTTGTTACTATGTTCGGTAAGTTGCTCGACAGAGTCGAATGATCGTTTGCAAAAGACACAACAAAGGAAAGAAGACATGGTTGCAAGTTGATCGAGTAAGTTAAAGGATGAAAAAAGGTGTTGTAATTGAAAGTTTAATAAAGATGAAAGCAAAAGAGATGCTATTATACGGTTTGCTTATTATACTAGCTGTTGTTTCCACAATTACTTTTGTAACGATTATTCTTTAGATTGTTTTTAAACTAACATATGCGTATTAGTTTAGTTAAGCCTTAGCATCTAGTGAATTAAGAAAGCATATTTGATTATTTAATCCAATTGGACTCTAACGTCACCCAATCTTTTTCTAATACTAACAAGGCTTACCATTAGAATGAACTACATTTAGACAATAAGAGTTAATTATGGAATGATGTTTATTCTAAATCTGAACATTCAAGACGTACGTGCTTGATGATGCATAAACAACTGTGAGCCGATTTAATATTGCTGCATGTAATCTACTTTTGTCATATACAGTAGATGCATTTTGGATATTTAAGAAGGTACCCCTATGAATGGTATGTGCATGTCTCTATTTTATCTATTTCCAAAACATCGCTGCAATTATTTATTTCTTGCATTCTAAATGCGTTCATCTCATACTAACTGCGGTTCTGGCATGATGTCTGTGTTTTTGTTCATAAATGTACATCTAATATATACTGAAATAACAGATTTTAACTTGAAGTACTGACGTCACGCTTTTGATTTTTTCTCAAAATCTATCATTTTTATTATGAGTAACATCTCGACAACAACATCAATTAAAGAATGCACTACATGTGGTTCAACTTTTGAACATGCTACTTTTGTTACTTGCGATACATGTCGTGTAAGATTTAAACCATAACTAAGCAGCAAAACATCTCATTAACCTCATTCTATTTCATAGGAGCGTAGACAAAGATCTTTAAGAAACAACAATCGTACAGCCAATGCCAACGAACCCAGAACTCGACAAAGAAGAACTCAGTTGCCTGCAGCATATGTTTCTGAGCTCTCTCGCCTCCAGCCATTCGATTTAGGCTCAATGGATCAAGTTTGCGACAAATGTGGAGCTAAACACTGGAAGGCTGAGTTACCTTCTAATTCAACTAGAAATAACGTTTTTTGGATTGTCATGTTGCAAGGCTGGTGCTGTTAAAACAGATTTGCTGAAAGATCTTCCCTCATTTATGAAGGGATTGTATGAGGATGTTACTTCCCGCGGACAGCATTTTAAAAATAATTTGAGGCGCTTTAATGCTGCTTTCGCTTTCACTTCTTTGCGTTGTGAAGTAAGCAACAGCAATCTCACCAACATGCCCTTTCAAATTCATGATCAAATGTACCACACTCAAGGGTCAATTTCTACTGAAACTCATAGTCAGGCTAGATATGCCCAACTCTATTTCTTCGACCCTGAATATGCACCATCAATTCGAGCTGCAAACAATGAGGACTCGGACAATGAGTTAATTCAAGGATTGTCTACAGAGCTTCATCAATGCAATCCTTATGTAGAACTCTATAAGACTGCACATGAGCTTCTTGAAAACACAATAGAAGAACAGTCTTACATTTGTGTTTATCCATCATTGAAGATAGGAATTAGTGGCTGGTAAAGATAGAAGAACTGAAAATGTGCCTACAGCCAGTGAGGTAGCTGCTATTTTGCCAAATGAGAGCTCCTCTGATAGTTTCAGAGTAATTCGAATTTATCTTCGTACATTCTGAGGGAGAGTTTTCTTTTTCCACTATCTCACAATACACATGCGTTGTATATGCCTTTGCATTACACATTGCTGTTTCCTATGGGGGATTTGGGCTGGAACTGGGGTCTAAGATTGGATGGTCAAGAAAGTCGTCTCACACAAAGAGCTTACTATAAGATTCGGACTTCATCAAAGACAGCAAGAATTTCCTACTTTGTTTTACGCAAAAAGACTCTTCCAACAATATTTGGTTGACGTTTGGGCCATCTGCGATCAAACGAAATTAGACTGGATCAAAGGCACATCAATCAAATATTCGTGCTGACCTCTACAATGGTGTGCAAGATGCGCTTATCTCTGAGGATGTGGATGCTACTTCTTTGGGCAAGCGCTTCATCTTGCCAAGTTCTTATACTTATACAGGCGGAGCAAGATTTATGGGTAAGCAATACCAAGACTCAATGGCTATTGTTCGTTATTTCGAAAAACCTTCTTTGTTCATCACATTCACAACTAATCCTCGCTGGATTGAGATCCAAAGAGAATTGTTACCTGGTCAAAATTCATCTGACCGACCAGATTTGGTAGTTAGAGTGTTTGCTTTGGAAGTGAAAGAACTGTTGAATGATTTGAAAGTGAAGAATGTATTTGGCACTTATAAGGGATTAGTACGAATAAAAGAATACCAAAAAAGAGGCCTTTCTCATCTTCATTTGCTTCTGTTTTAGGATTCATCTCACGCCAGCCATTCCGTTGACAAAATCGACCGGATCATCTCCGCTGAGATACCTTCAATAGAAAGTGATCCTGAGCTTTATGAGATAGTTGCTAAGAACATGGTTCATGAGCCTTGCGGTAACTTGAATCCAAAATCCGCATGTATGGTCAAAGATGCAAATGGAAACTTGAAATGCTCCAAAAAATTTCCAAAAACATTCACTGAGCAAACTCTTATTTCTGATGATGATTATCCCCTGTATAAAAGAGCAAGATCTACTGATCCCGATTTTCAACACTCAATTCGCGATCCTTTGGAACAAGGCGGTGGATCAATTGTCATTGATAATAGATGGATCGTACCTTACAACCCATATCTCTCAAAGAAGTTCAAAGCGCATATTGATGTTGAATGCTGTCAAAGTTTCCAACCTATCAAGTACATAAGCAAATACGTTTATAAAGGCTCTGACAGAACAACTTTGTAGTTGAGCGATACTGAGAACGAAAATGAAAGACATCTTCAAGGTCGCTACATTGGTCCCACGGAAGCTTCTGCTAGCATATTCGAGTACAAAATTCACGAAGAAGATCCAACAGTTACGCTGTTAGCATTACATCTACCTAATCAGCAGCCAGTTTATTTCCCTGAAGATGCTACTCCATCTGAGCTTGAACACACACTTGCGAATAGTCGTACTATGCTAATGGCCTACTTTTATCACAATCAGAATAATCCAACTGCTCAAAAGTATCTGTATCAAGACTTTCCGCAATATTTTGTTTGGGATAAGAAAGATAGAGTGTGGAAACATCGCCAAAGAGGATTTGCAATTGGTAGAGTGCCATACTGTAGTCCACAATCTGGTCAACGGTTCTACCTCCGGTTGTTATTTACAAACTTAGCTGGATCAAAGTCTTTTGAATATCTTCGAACGGTATATGGCGTACAGTATTAGACATTCATGGAAGCTTGCTTAAAGCTTCATTTAATAGAAGATAATCAAGAATGGAACTATTGCTTTAATGAAGCTGTCATGTTTTCAACTGGCAGTTCTCTTCGCAAACTGTTCGTTACTGCTTTGACTTTTGGACAGTTGATTGAACCAGCATTGCTTTGGGAAGAGTTTTGCGTTAGTATCTGCGACGACCTAGCTCATAAGCTACAGACTCTGTTTCCAGGTCAATTGCATAAAAAGTATACAATGACTGATGACAGCCTGTTTTACAAACGTCAATCTGAATGGGATTATGACTTATTCCTGTTGGATGAAAAGCTTGGCCGCCTTGGTTCATCTTTAGAGTCAGGTCAAATGCCTTCATATAAAAATGATTGGACTAATGATCTAGATGTACTGGAAAATAGATAGATGGCAACACTTAACAGGTTGATAAATGAACAACTTGCATATGATGTCGAATTCGAAAAAGCAGCTTATGAATCAAAATATATTCTTTTCAACGAAGATCAAAAAATGCTTTTAATACTATTGTAAATGGCGTTGAGCACTTCATAGCAGACAGTACAAATTCGTCCGGCTCTCGAAACGCTTGCTACTTTCTTCATGACCCAGCAGGTACTGGTAAAACCTTTGTCTACAATGCTCTTTGCAACTACTTTGGCAGTCAAGAAAAGATTGTTTAATGCGTCGCATCTTCTGGTATCGCTTCCTTGCTTCTTTCTGGTGAACGTACGTCTCATTTCAGGTTTAAAATACCTATAGCAATTAATGAGACTTTTCTGTATTATATAACAAAGAAAGGTCATCTAGCTGATTTGTTGGGGAGTACTACTTTGATCATTTGGGATGAAGTACTAATGCAAAACAAACTCTTTTTTGAAGCCGTCGATAGAAGCCTGAAAGATGTATGTGGTAACGAAAAGCTATTTGGCGGTATACCTGTTGTGCTGGGTGAAGATTTTGCTCAAATCCCTCCGGTTATTAAAAACGGTAATCGTGCAATGATTGTTGATGCTTCGATCAAAAATTCGTATATTTGGTCAAGAATAACCGTTGTACAGCTTCGTATTAACATGCGTGTCCGGGGAACAACATCCAATGATGCTCATTTAAAAGATGGCTAGATTTGATTACGCATCATACAAGTTTTCAGAATCAAAACATCTCTTTTCCAGACTACATATCGCAAACGCTTTCACTTGAAGAGCTGGTTTCCAAGATATATCCTAAACAAGATCTTGATCGATTATTAGAAAATCCCCATTTCTTTTTAAATCGGCTATATTGACTACACAAAACTCAGTTGTTGACAGCTTAAACGAAATGGTGTTGGACCTCATGCCTGGGGATTCAATAACCTTGCTCTCTGCTGATACTGCTGATACATCAGAACAAGAAAATGATGAAGTACACCGCCTAGCTCCGGAACATCTTCAAACACTCAGCCCTCCAAACTTTCCACCTGCAAAGCTTACTTAAAAAAAGGATGTATTGTTATGTTGTTAAGGAACCTAAATCCTCAAAAAGGTTTATGCGACGGTACAAGGCTTATTGTAATTTTTGAACATGTTTATCCCAATCATTTAATTTTACGGGCTTGCAAAATTAGGGTGATCATGTTTCGTAGACTTTTTATAAAGCGTTTCTATTATACCTTTTGACTGAGCATGATAGGCAGATTTGAAGCGTTGTGTAATGTTAAAGTGTTTGGCTAGGGCTTTCAATGTTGCGGCAGAGCAGGGTGAGCTGTTATCTTTTGTTAGTTTGTAAAACTTGCCATGAACGCCAATCACCTTCATTAGACAACGGATGATGTTGATATCATTGTCGAGAGGAACAGCAAAAAGACAGACATACTAAGAGAATGAGCATTGGATGACAATGACATACTTGTTTCAGAAGTGGATGTAGACAGTGGACCAATGGTGCAATGGCGAATGTATCGAATGGCTCTAGTGGCGGGTCAGCACGAACTAGGCCGATGTGGCTCATTGTTTTGTTAGTTCCTTTGACCCGTTGACAGATATCATAACTATTAATCTTATCGGTTAGTCAGGCTTTAAGACCTGAGGCATGATACGGGTAATTAAAGCGCCGAAGCATTCTACCAATACCAAGGTGTTAAGCTGCGGATTGTTCTGAAGTGGGTCGAACTTGTCTTTCCTTGACTATTCAGATAGGAAGGGGCGGAGGAACTATAGAATGAGACTATAGCATCTTATACCTAATCAAATCTGACTTGTAACTTTGTAATCATACTGATGTATAAAGTAATGAGAACATTTATGTATGGTAAGTTGAGAAATATATTAGTTTAGCGACCCCTGTGTATTAAAATTTTTTTTCTACTCTTAAAGTTCAATAAAGCTATATAAAAGTTTTAAAAATACTTACAGACAGTCTTTGATATAACAATCACACGGGTCACAACGTTTCACTGTTTGAATTCTGATCTCACAATTGTTAACATTTCAACATCAACCCATGGACAAAATAACATGCAAGATACTGACCATATGGAAGGTGTAGAAACCAGTAGTAACAGCGAGGTGTATTAAAGCTGACCTGCTGAGAATATAACCTCCAAGGCACAAGACATTATGAAAAAGTGATGGACAAGAAGGAGAAATTATATGACCAATTCCTTGACTGTGGCGCCGACCCGCATTATCCTGAGTATACCAACGCCGCTGAGGTTTACAAAAAGCAAGTAGCCATTACCAACAACTTCAAGGAAAGCTTGAACTCTTTCGTGGCTCCCTCTGCTGATTCGGACTCGGTGAAAAGCGGTGTATCTATAATCGTATCTGAATAAAGAAGACTAAGCGCGTTCTGGATTCCAATCTGTTCCCTTGTTTGCATATCCTTGATGAAAAACCTTGGACGAAAGGTGGGAAGGTGTTCGATAATGCCAATGATTTCTGTGTTGTATTTAAGAACGTGCTTGTACGCATCAGTTAGAGATGGACATCAACTGGGAAAGCCTTCTACACTTGTGTCTCAATTTCGAGCAAATCACTTGGGCTAAGGACCGAGTCATTCACAGACATTTGTCTTGGGAAAAGGCTCGCCATATGATCCTTGATAAATATGATACTTCCACTCGGAAGCTCATGATAATGATAGAACTTGGACGTACAACGCAAGGAAAAGGGGAAACAAATCGCCTCTATACCAGTCGCTATCAAAAGATGCGCCGTGAAGCTGGTTTTAAGAATAATATGCAACTAGCTGTTAGTTTCTTTGCTTCCCTGCGCGAAGATGTTAGAAAGAATATTTTGCCTTCTCTCCCCGTCGTAACAGGTGGCCAACCACCAACTTCAATCCAACAGATCATTGATCTTATCATTGCATGTGACGATAAGACTTACTCTCTTACCAAGAGAAGTCATACTGAGGACGATCAATCTCAGAAAAAAAAGAACAAGCAATCGATGGGTCCCTTGAAGAAAAAACGACATAAATGCTATCATGATAACAAAAGATGGTACTTAGGCCATCATTGCAAAGAATACCGCGAAAAGATAAAAAACGCTAAGCAGGACAATTCATTGAATTCATTTAATAGGGGACAACAGATAAGTCGTATGGCTCTACGCTCTTCCCAATAATTGTCTCTAGTAATGAAGATGAAATTAATAGCAGAGTTAACTTAATAGTCCCGCATGTTAGTCAAAAAAGACTTTATTCACTAGAGACTTCAAAAATGTACCAGATTTTAACACCTATCCTATTAAGGTAGAAAAGAACATTCTCACTTGTGCCTTCCTTGACACTGGTGCTAACCTTTCCTCAGTTAGTCTTAATTTCTGCAAAAGACAGAATTTGAAAATTAAAGATCTTCCCGATAAGAGAACCCAAAGTATCAAAATGGCTGATGAAAACACATCTATTAAGCGAATCGGCATCACTACGGCTCAGATTCTGCCCTCTGGGGCAAATAATTCTAACCGTGGGATGCAAAAAATTCTGTTAAAAACCATAGGGTTTTGAAAAAAAATTGGGAGAGGATTTGCATAATTTTATTCTGGAGGGCAGAATCAAATGACCATTGTCCAATCACAATCAAGGAATTGTTTTATATGGGCCATCCTGTTTTTACAAGTTTTGCTTTGTTTTTATATATGAGCAAATGGCTTTGAGAGAATTAGAGAACACTGAGTGAGTATGTTTCTTGAAAGAGTGGCGTTCTTTTATTATTTCATATGGCGTCAGTAGAATAACAGGTATGCTTACTAAAGGAATAGGGTCAAATTGGATTCTTTGATTATATACATACGAGATGCAGACAATTACGGTGGCATGCAACCTTCGCTGCGCTTCGGGGATGCCGACCTTCAATATGAGCATCTCGCGCTGCCGCGGGCTCATCGGAGCGTCCCATATTTTTTTACCATAGCGCAGCGAAGATCCAAAAATATAGGCCCCCGCTCCTCAGTCAAATACTATGAAAAAGTTTTTATTCTAATAAGAGTTTTTGATATGAGCTATATAATAATTTGAGTATCTTTTTAATTTTGCAATTTTAGTGAGAGAGCTTCTTAGACGTTTTCTTTTTAAAGTTGAAGAGTTTCTTTGTAAACAACATTAGCAGTTTTATTTTTTTGTGTTGTTACATTGTTTTGTAGCGGCAAGATAACTTTGAGGTTATGAGGGTTGCGAACCCGAGATAATGCTACATAGAGCTGACCGTGCGCAAAAACAGGTTTGAAGAGGCAGATAGTAGCAGATTCTAAGGTTTGGCCTTGACTTTTGTTGAAAGTCATACTAAAGGCAGGCTGAACATGGAATTGTCGTCGACGTAGTGTAAACGGCAATTTTCCATCATCAGAGGATTGGAGGACTTTTCTTGAATTCAGGACATATTTGCCAGAAAATGTACCTACAGCAATTTCAGCCTCTATCATGTTTCTAGTGATATTGCGCATAATCAAACGTGTTCCATTGCAAAGACCTTGAGAAGGATTTATATTGCGGAGACACATGATTGGCTGATATCTTTTGAGAATTAGTTTATGAGGAGGAAATCCTGAAGGTTTCAGAGTGTTAAGATACTCAATTGGATGGCTGTTAGCGATCTGATTTTCAGTGTCTTCAATAGCATCATCAGAAAGAGAGATATGTTAAGCTTCAGGTAAGAGGGAAGTACCGAGAAAATTAATTTCGTCTACTGTTGTATTGTGTGGCGCCAAGATTGCTTTGCCTATCATAATGTCTTTGTTTTTGTAAAGTCCAAAAGTCATCAAGTTCATGAATACCGAATTGAAAAAAAGAAGTAATAGAAGCTGAATGACTAATAAAGCATGAAGGAATACTTATATTGCCAGAGATCATACTGAGAGGCATGATATTTTGACCAACATATTTAACTTCACCTATTTCTAACAAAAAATCAATGAAAGGAGTATCGTCAACCAAAACATCATCGGTGACTCTCATGTTACTTCTTAGGTGAAACAGTGTAACATATGGGTACAGACAGGATCTTGTAAGGCAAGCAGCAATAACATCAGATCTACTTCCAAGTTTGATTATAGGTAAAGTCTGACGGAAGTCACCACCAAGAACAACAACTTTTCCACCAAAAGGCATATGTGTATTATTTGTAATTGACTTGAGTAAATCACTTAATACTTCAATAGCATATCTATTTGCCATAAGTGCTTCATCCCAAATAATCAACTTAGCATCATTCAAAATCTTTGCTTCAGGTGACTGCATCTTCATGTTTGAAGTAGACGATTCGTTCATTTCTAAAGGCAGCTTAAAAGCACTATGGGTAGTAAACCCACCAGTTAAAAGAGTAGAAGCAATACCCGAAGAAACAGTTGCAATAGCAATGTCCTTTTTTGAACGAACTTTGGTAAGTAGAGCATGATAAAGACAGGTTTTGCCACTATCTCCAGGACCATCAATGAAAAAAAAGTTTTTTTCTACTGGCATATTATCTAAGGGTAAATAGCATTAATGATTGCATCGTAGCATTGCCTTTGGTTTGTGTTGAGCGATCCTTGGCACCCAGTATTTTCATACATGTCAACTTGATCTAAAAGCTGTGCTTGATCATAAACATCAATTTGCTGACAGTAGAGATTTCGAGATCTGACCAAGCGCTCATTATACCTTGATTCAAAAGGTTGAGGCAGCTCTAAGAAATCGGAAATACTCTTGCCGTACACAAATAGTCTATTGGCGATGTCCAGAAGGCATTCATTGTATACAACTGTCAAATAATCATCACTAAATTCAGCATCTCTTCCAGCTTCGTTGAAGCGACTTGATTCAGGTAATTTAGTGCGAAACTTACCTTCGATATCCATTGACATGTGTTGCTTGTGATCATCCCATAACTGTTTATAGTCAGGTACACAACAGAACACCAAGAAAACTACATAAAGTTTCCTCACTTTTTTGGGATCGCTGCTCATCATATATGCTTCGGTCATTGCACGATGCCATTCAAGACCATCTTCGATCAAACCTAAGCCTTGAGCTGCACCTCTAAAGCTAGACCAAGTTTTTGAGCCAGCAAGGGAAACACCATCATCAGCATACACAGGAGTAGTTCTCAAATCTTCATAGCTGCGAGTTCCTTTTACGTTCAACAACAAAAGTTTGAGAAAAAACACTCAATGTCTGTAGCAGATGTGAAGTAAATACGACCTATGGTAGAAAGCTTCTGCATGTACTTGCGTTTTGACCAACAGCGAGTTTTTTTGTTCCATGTGTATTGTGCAGGAATATCACCATAGAGATATTGGCGGGCAAGCGGATCAGCATCATTGAGCTTAAACCATGCAGTCAAAGTAGTATCTCTATCCATTGCTCTTTGAACCTGTTCTCTACTGGCATCTTCAGAAAAAAACAACATTTTGCTGATTAGGCAAGTGAACAGCCAAGCGGTAGATGTTTGGGCTGCAGGAATGCGTATCTTTGCTCATTAATCTTCAAGAAGCTTCGAAGGCAAAAAGGTACCGAACGCTAAGCCATTCAGATATTTCATCATGATCAATGACTTGGGTATTAGCTTGTTGCGGCTGTTCAGAAGCAGGTTGAATGGTGATTTGAGCGATCAGAACCCTTATGGATGTACTTAAACAAATACTTAATGGCTGCATTTCCAGCGCAATACTCCACATTGATGTAAGCATAATACTTAGTACAGAGGTAAGGGTTATATGGTACCACCCAACGGTTGTCAGCAACATAGCCATCAATTGTGATAGTTACATCGGTTGATGTGCGCTTGTAGTTTGCAAAACCGGAAGCATCAATCTCAGTGGTTTCTCTCAATTGCTTTGAAAAAGCTTGGCACAATTTCTATCGTTCAATCTGCACATTTTATACTTTCCCCGACTATCAATTGGATTGATACATGGAGTGTGCATCATGTTTCTTTTGACAGTTGCAAACAGTCTAGGAAATTCATTGGCATCAGGAAGCTCGGCAGAGATAAATTGATCAATATCATCAGTGGTTCTTATTTTGTGGTCATCAGCAAGAATCACAACGATATGAGCATGAGGTAATCCTCTTTTTTGATACTCAATGACGTGAATCAATCCTTTCACCTTTCCAAAGATTTGCCTTTTGACCAAATCACTCATCAATTCTTTTAACTTCAGATCAAAGACTCCGGCGATTAACTCAGGTCTATCAGAAGGAGCATCACCACCATTCTTCATCTCCTTCATAATCTCTAACCATCTAGGATTGCATGTGAAAGTGATAAAAAGATTAGGCTTTCCTAGCACACTGACTAAAGCCATTGAATCTTAAAAATGCTCTTGCATTGAGCGAGGCGATCCAGTAAAGCTTGAAGGCAAGATGATTCTTTTACCAACAGATCTGTAAGACATGTCGTTACCAACTTCGGCATCTGCCAGTCCAGAGTACAATTCACTTTTTAAAGTAGATTGATTTTGACGCAAATAGTATAAGCGACGTCCTTCTAATTTGCAACACATGTCAACGATATACTAATGATAAAGTCGACCGTAGTAGGGAAGCATGTCAAGATCGGGACGGACTTGAATGCGATACTTATAATATTGCATGATGCTAACATCTTTTTGACTTGTACGGTTCAAGCTGGTACTTTTAACATATCTTGCTCGGTTTTCTTCTATAGTTTCTCTTGACAAATTCAATTTGATGCCTAAATGATAGCCATCTTCACCTCGAGGAAACTTCAATGCATAATGAAGACTATCATATGATTTATGAATCTCATTCATTTTAAAACTTTTTGCCATCAGTTTTAAACGCAAAAACATCACGGGTGAATGCCTCAGGTCTATCACTATTATTGCCCCTGCCATTATCTACAATGTAAGCTGCAACCTCGTCTGTTGAAGGAATATAAAATTAACGTCCCAGATTCGAATTTCCCTTAATATACACATAGAGGTCAGCGACCTCTCCTTCCATTTGATTATTGAATCGAGTGCGGGCATTCTTAAAAATGTGAGCATAGAAAGAATTGTCATCCATCATTTGACTCAACTCAGAAACTAATTGTCGATCAAGAATACTGTTGAAATCTAAGCGGTGTTGGATCTGAAGGGATGGATCGCTAAAGTAGATTTGTGCGAAAGCAGGCTTATTTCCTTCCTCAGTTCTTAAAGGGCTTACTGTGTGAAAAGTAGATCCTTGAATTCGGTAATTATAAGATCCACTGGAGAAACCACTAAATTGGGAATCTTCAGTATCAGCACCAAGGGAAACAAACACCACAGCGTAAAGGTGTTGGGAGCGTCAGATATATTCTGTAAACACAGACTGTGCTGTGATTTACAGATTATGTCGTGAAACACAGACATGAGTTTTTGCATAATATGGTTTTATGGCTGAACTTGTTATGATAATAGGATTTCTGATTAGCAAGCAGTAATGCAGACGTTAGACAAATGCTGCAGATTTTTTTTAAAGCTGATTGAAGAAGATATTTTGGGCCTATGATTACATGTTGATTTCTTTCTATACAAATAAAGTCTTTGAAGTTCTATCAACTTTTTCCTGAGTGTCAGAAAGTTGTGTTAGATAAAAAGTGAAGCTATGATCCATTAAGCATGAATGCTTGCACTGAAAATACTTGCGGTCACAATCTACTTCGATGCAAAAGTAAAACATTATCATATCATTTAAATTTCCTTTGGTTCTCATTGGTGGATGTATG
>JAIWNI010000162.1:0-41348 GCA_025331435.1 Choanephora cucurbitarum | reverse complement strand
TAAAATCAAGGATCAAACCATCTTGCATCCGCTATTACAACATACATGTTAAAATCGAAACAGATAGAATTCGGCTTCTTTTCTGCTTATTTTTGCTTTTACTCTAATACTATCACTCGACTAAGTAAAACTGTATAATCTGTCTCAAAGTATTTGCGTCTGTCTCTCGCTTTACATCTTACTTAAATTTATCAAGCACCATAATTTTCACACTCTCATCTTCCTAAAGCCAATTGTTCTTCACGGCGACGATTAGAAATCTTTTTGACAGTTTAACTTCTCTTGAATCGGGATAGACCATCTCTCTATAGAAACAAGCATGTCGCCTCCAAAATGAATAATCTTATAAAAGCGCCCTCGTTCTATTGGACACACCATTTAGTAAAATTACAAATATATTGCTTACAACTTCATTTCCAGCCTAAAGTTCATTCTTGTCTTCTAGGCAGTTACCAAACAATCGTTTTGACTCACTATAAAACTTCTCATTTATAGTTTATCCTACAGCTGCTCAAACTTATTCTGAAATAATGAAATAGAATTTGTGTTTCAATACTCATGTTTATGATTTAACTTGTGTCGTACCTGGCTGCGCATTTCTTTTTCTTTTCTTCTTCTTTTCTTTTTCTTAACACTCATTCAAGAACTCGATAAAATGTTAGCAAGAGACATACCACTTGAAATTCAATGGAAAGTCTTAGATCATTTAAGAACAGCAGGCCAAATACAATACAGTCTTGTATCAAAGCACTGGCGAAGAGCAGCAAGACACGTCTTGTTTCATACCATTCATTTACGGTCAGCAAAAAGAGAAAATGAATTTGTTGCTACACTTGCCAGATCACCATGTTTACAGCAATTAGTAAAAGAATTAGTGCTTTATGACTCCACTGGCATAAAAGAAACTCAGCATTATATCAATTTGATTCATTTGACTCCTAATCTAAGGCTTTTGGAAACTAAAAGAAATTATGACTCTTTGTATCAAGCTGCTTTACAAGAAGTACAGCATGGCCAATGGAAAAACCTCCATTGTATAAAACCTTCAATGCGTTCAAATACCTCTTTTTCTGTTGGAGCGATTGGCCTTGAAGCTTCCTGTCCACAGTACTACGCCCTCCTAACCGTTCTTCAAGACAGACTCTCTAGTATTAGTCTGGATATCTCTCATATGACTCATTCGCTCTTTGAGCTATATTGCTTTCAATTTCCTTCATACGTTACAAGACAAATTCGCTTCATCTCAGTGAAGGAATTAGAATGTGTTTCTTCAGGAATGACAGCAGTCAGGTCGCTAGATGAAGTACTTGCACTATGTCCAAACGCTACAGAAGTTACGCTAAAGCTGAATCGCTTGGATAGATATGAAGATCAACTGATATCAATTAAACCAAATATGACGGTAAAGCGTCTGTCAATTCTTCTATTTATTTCCACCGAAGCTGGCTTAGACTATATTAGCTGCAAGTTTCCTAATGCTATGCAACTTGTGATTATGGTCAACTTACTTGGTGAAATAACGGCTAAGTTCTTACACTATGTTCTATCAATGGAAAAATCTAATGTATCGTTTCGAGAAGGAAAAAATTTAAATCAATTTTTCGATGAGCTTAGCTCGTTCAGCTTGGAGGGAAATATGCAAATCAAACTTGGGCCTAACCTTCTTCATTTACAACATGACAGATTCAAACCATGCTATTCAAAATTATCTCTTAAATCGAAAATGCATGGTCTCGACTTAACACAGGACAGCCTTAAAGTCTACTTGAGTCAACTAAATGAGCTAAATATTGGGCCAATAGAAGAAGAGCGCAACCAGCTTTTGATTTTTTGCTCCCAACTTCAGACTTTATGTATATGCTATGAAGACACCATTACTTATAATGGACCCATCTTGCCGATTACTTGTTTAATTATAGAGAGTGAAGACGATAATATGAAATTTCTAAAAGATTTTACTGTATTTACACCAAATTTGAAGGAGATCAAAGTCAACTTGTCATCAAATAATATATGTCATATTGATGTGCCCTGTGCGTCCTTGCACTCCCTTGATATTCATTTTAGGCGTACTCGAGAGACGAGCTTGGTTTTTCTTTCGATTGCACGGCCTGGAATAGAGAGTTACTTTCAGGTGATAAAAAATCAAATAATCGAAATCGATGTCACTGATTACAAAAAGAAGCAATTGCAAGAGATCTATTTGGAAGCGAAAATAAACTGCAAAGATATCAAGCATATCAAGATACAATGGGAATCCTGTAGAAGTATTCTCTGTCGTGCTATGCATAGTTTTTAATCAACAAACTTTACAAGTGCTTTGCCTGTTGGTTTCATTTTATTCAGATTCAAAAATTAAAACGAAATGGTTATATTCGATAAGAGTTGCTATGCCAACAAACTCGAAAGCCATACTCGATGTTCTTTCCTTTTCAATATCTTAGCTGTTCAAAGTGCTTTTTTTTTTCTGAAAAAACATCATTCACATAATTGCTTGATGTCGACATCTCATACGCGAAAATGCGCTACAGTAATCATTTGACTTAAGAGTGTTTGGTTTAAGAGTACGCTTAATACAAGAGTGCACTTTTCAACAATATGAGTACCCTAAAAGAAAAGCGATTGCTGTATATTGTTTACATACAGTAGAGAAGCCTATGACGAGGAGTGTGCGTTCTTTTGTTACTAAGCCGAGAATATAGTAAGTAACATTCCGAGCGGAAAGCGGCTGCATTATTACGAAGAGGCTTATGCTCTTTCGAGCGGGACCTACTATTAGACGGTTACATTGAAACAATACTACATGTTGATCCATATTTCTTTTATATTGGTAAAAAATATATGATATTGATAGACGCGCCTCCAACGTGCACCTCTAGGCTTGAGTTAGCTATGTGTGGCTTATGGGGATGTCCTCTTGATGGCCATGCCGATAATTATGGAATCTGTATAACTATTATCTAACCGAGATTCGATGCACAAAAGGAAGGGTTTCAGATTAAATAGAACATTGTCTTTTGTTGTGATTTGCGAAATAAGATAAAAAAAAAGAAAGCTTAAGCTTCCGAATTAAAATATATTGACTTCTGTCGTTTCAATCTCATTTAAAGAAAAGGAGAGTAAAATTTGATAATTAGCTACTCTTTTCTGTTTTGAAAAAAATGTAACAATTTTAAAAAAGTACGCTCAGAACTGGTAGAGACATCAAGAGAGATATATTCACTTTCGTACATGTTAGCAATAGGCAATATCCATATCGGCTTAACACTATGTATCGAATCTCAGTTAGATAATAGTTATACAGATTCCATAATTATCGGCATGGCCATCAAGAGGACATCCCCATAAGCCACACATAGCTAACTCAAGCCTAGAGGTGCACGTTGGAGGCGCGTCTATCAATACCATATATTTTTTACCAATATAAATGAATGATTGTCAACACCAGTCTTTCGTCAATATGGTTTTCCACAGCACCGGCAAAAAGTTTAATGATACCAAAAGCAAAGCAAAAGTTAGTTGCGCCCAAGAGGCAAACCAGTGCCTCACTTACTTAGTTAATTGAGGCGCTTCCTCAAACTAGTTTGCGTAAAGCCAGTATTGCTTGTGCTTGATTAACCCCCTCCATTGCATTCAAGCATTGAAATATGTTTAAAAGACAAACTTTGTCTTAGAAATAACATTTGAAAATGAAGTTGCACTACCTTATTTTTGTCCATTGAACAGTAATGTGAACAAGCAAAAGCTGTCAAATAAGGCTTTTATGACGACTTCTCATTGAATCCAAGGACATGTTCCTTTTGAAAGGAATGTTTATATTTTCCTTGAAATTTGCCGCATGGGTAATTTATTTAAGTAAGAAGAAGGGTATATAAAGAAGGAAGAGTTGAAAAAAGATAGAGAGAGGACAGGCAACTTATTGCTGGTGCACACAAATCACAGATTTGGAACGTACTTTCGTTGGTAGACATTGAGTCCAGCACTGAGTAGAACAAAATCGGACTCTTCTAACGACGGCAGGATGGCCACCAAAGCTCTTGACTTGAACTGACGTAACCCATTCATTGACAAAAGGGTCTTGGCAATTAGCGCAAGTTCGCCCTGCTTTGAGATCTTGCACTAAATGTCTGGGGAGATAGATCAAAGGTATATCCATTTTGTGTTTCAGAATGGTCCGCGAAGCAATTTCTCTCAAAGATAAGAGTAAGCCTGTCTCGATAGGTAGTGGGGATTCTCGAGGAAAATCAATAAGAATACACTTGGATTGTGTAGAGTCTTGAACAATTCGAGAACGAGAGGTGCCTATTAAATCATAAGTATCATGAACTGGTCGAGAGCCATCGATGTTTAACTGCTGAGCATGATATGAAAGCTCATGATCAATTGAGGCATCTTCGTCATGTTGAGGATGTGGAGCACTAGTAAATGAATTAACGCTTTCAGCTTTGCTTTCTTCAAAGATCATAGGTGGTGGCAACGATAGAGAAGATGAAGGTGGTGGCGATGGAGGCGGTAAAGAAGAAAATGACGGTAAAGTGACAGGTGGGAAATAGGATGGAGTTGAGGACGAAAGAGTGCTTTGGTTAATGAATTGACTATCTGAAAAGGAAGAAGATGACGATGCAGATGATTGATCTGAGGAAGGCGTTAAGCACCCCATACCTTTAGGCCCACATTGCTCACGCAAACTGATACGAGCTACTTTTGGCGAGCTGGCTGGTGATCGTGCAACGCCATATTGGGTCATTTGTCTCAGGATACGAGAATAGGGATCCTGATTGGATAGATCGCAATGCCCAGGCCGCGTGAGTGGATTACCTGTGATCAATAGATTGGTAGATTGCATCTGCTCTAAAATTTCAGCAGGCATAATACACAATAAGTTTTCGCTGATGTCCAACAATTCCAGTCGATTTAATTGGACTAGATCGGCAGGCAATGTTGTTAAATGGTTTTTTGACACATTGAGCGATTTCAATTGACGGCATTGTGTGATAGATTTGGGAATAAAATCAAGTTGATTATGGGATACGTTCAAGATTTGCAATGAGTCAATCGCCAAGTCATGAGGCAAACTCTTGAGTTGATTGTATGATACATCGAGCTCTTCAAGTGCAGACATTTGCGTGATGCCGTCTGGCAGTCGAATCAGCTGATTACCTCCGAACACTGAACCCAATTGAAGATGGCGCATCCTTTGCCAGTGTTCTAGCTTTTCTGGTAACTGGTTGATTCGATTGGCTGCTAAGCGTAAAGTGATCAGGTTCGGCAGTCGCTCAGGCATGTCTTCTGGTATCACTTGAATTTGATTTTGAGAAAGAATCAAGACTTCTAAGGCATGTAATGCGTAGAGCTCAATAGGAATTTCACTTAGCTGGTTCGATGTCATGTTTAGGACACGCAACTGGGTTAAATGGCAAATTTGATGGGGTAATCGGCTGAGTTGATTCCTTGAGATATCCAATTCAACCAGGCTATTGTACTGAGTCAAGCTAAATGTAGGCTTTAGATAAGAGTTAGAGGTGGGTAAGAAGAGATGATCGAGCTCTTCTCCTAGCTGATCTGCCTCTAGATCCCGCCTCCTTAGCATCACCAGACCATGTCCTCCTCCAGTGTTGTCTGCGTGTTGATTATTAGTATTCGTGGTAGTTACAATCTTCTGTTTACGCTTGATGTGAACTTGTCCACTATGGTGCTTAACCGATTTCCTTCTTTTACTTGGCTCCTTTAGGTGAAGCCCTAGAAATGGGCTATCAACACATGATTCAATATCAAGTAATGCAGGTTGGTTGTATTGAGGTAAAAGATTTTGTACTGGTGGCTGTTTTTCAGGTGGCAGAACACCTGTTAATGTCTTGCCCTCTAATAAGTTGGATAGATGAGTTGGCATTGTTTATCAAACGAAGAAGAATAGAAACTGATGAAAAACAAGGATAGTCAAACAACAGAAATCGCCTAGTAATGTCAACAATCTGATTAAAAAAGAGGAAGAAGAAGAAAGAAAAAGAAAAGAGGTAAAGGGAAAAAAAAGACTGTTATTCTGGGGGAGAACACCCAATTTAAATCTTCACAATTCGGTGTTACAAATCTTATCTGATTCAGTTTATGTGCTGTTTACCGACTACCTTGCTCTATTTTTTATCAGATTGCAGGTATCGGGTTTATATATTTTTTTGCGGTACCTTCACTCCCTTTTTCAGCTAATTGTGTTTGTTTTAAGCGGAGATCGAACGCTTTTGAAATCAATAGTCAACCTGAATAACAGCAACATCACAATGAAACTTTTTTTTACACAATGAAACTTTAATTTAACTCCTCTTACTTTTAAACAATTAAAATCAAGCCTGTGTTTACAACAGGCCAAAGGAGATGTTATCATACAGCTATTAATATTTTTTTTATTTACGAGCAGTTCAAAGTATAATCTGAACTCATTATTAGTCAAGTATCATATAACGTGATTTTACCCCTTGTGATATCAAACACATCACAGTGTACCTGATTCATTTATTTGTAGCACCAAATAAAATTACTTTACTACATTTTATAACCCATTTAAATCTCATAAAGCCCTTGCATTTATATCAGAAAGTGAATCATGCGCATCAATCGAACTAACGCTATACCAACCGTAGCCAACTTGTACCTGCAATTGTTATGCGAGCATCTAGTGTTCGTCACTTATGGAATAGACATCATTGGATCCAAATGCTTCTAATAGAAACTAGTTGATTTTGCCTTGACAAGAGATTAAGCTTTCTTCTTTCTTAAACACTCTGAAGCTTTACTGATCTTAATTTGATGTCATTTTACTGTCGACTTAAATTCAAACAATCATTGCGTGTATTTGTTGTCGTTTTGATAGAAGCTTTAGTACTACAGATACATTCTGTTGGTACTTCTTGATAATGTATCTCCATTTGCTTGGTTTTCTTCTTGTTAGGTCGTGCAAATGCTCAATTAAGAGCTGTTTGTTGTATTAGATCTAAAAGCAGCAGATGTATTTCGATTGCTTTTCTATTCTGAGACGTTATTGTTAAATAACTGTTTTCTTATTCAGAATAGAAGTTATTGATACTTTTTAACTTAAAGACTTGTTTTGCCAAAATCCTTTTGATATTTATCTCATTTGCTAAGCCATGTTTTTTAAAAGAACATGTCAGATCTTTCTTATGACTCAAAAGCTGTAAGTGTCTAACAATCTCCAAGAGATACCACTGTCAATAGTCTAAATGTGAGGTTACATGTATTTTGATCCAAGTTCAATTTATCTTCTTCTAATCCCTCTTGTTGCTGTCATTGTTTCGTAGGCAATGGCATTTTGAGAAACAGAAAAATGTTAGACAAACTGTTCCCAAATTCAACAGCAGCAGAAGATAAACCTTTTTCATCTTTTTACTTGGAACTTAGTTGAGTCGTGTGGCCGGAAGAGGCTGAGTGTATTTTGGTTTCAGAATAACACTGTCATAGAAATCATATATTTTTCAAACAAATTTAATAGAGTATGCAGTAATGTTGCAATTATCTCCCCTTTCAGTCAGCTTCTGTTTTTTTATACATTGAAGAATTGCTGGGACAGATTGAAAGGATGGTACAGCAGCACTCCAAAATCTATTGCACAACACATATCTAGATTTTTTTTTTACAACAATTTGATATTTTGCGAACAATGAAGTAGGAAAGAAAAAATTGAGAGAGGGACATATGAATAAGACAACAAATAAATCGCTCTTTTGAGTTCAAGCGTTGTGTAGTCATAGTGAGTTTTGAATTATTAAGAAAGAACACTGAATCTTATTTGAGAACTTTTGAGCTTTATTGCCCACAACCTTGCAAACTAAGCAGGCCTTCCAATTTGTGTCTAATCAAAATGTCATGAGCCGAGGATTGGACTTAACAAGATTTACAGGATTTTTTTTCAAATGATAAGCATATTCTAAATTTCATATTGTTTAAGGTATACGTTATATATGAGCATAATTGTTATAACAAAGCCAAAAAAAATAGGGGTGAAAGGGAAAGGAAAAAGAGAGGAATCATAGACGAGATTAGCATAGCTTTAAGAGAGAGGAAAGGGAGGGGAGGTTTGAGAAAGAAGAGCAAGACAAGGAAAGCATAAGGCATATCTCTTTCTTTTTTACTTGCGACTATGTGGTGGATGTGAATGAGTGTGGCGAAATATTGGCACAGGCCATAGACAGGTCTCTGTTGACACGTTAACAATAAAACAACTGTCCCTTTTTGATCCTCTTTGTTCTTTCTTTCTTGTTCTTCTTCTGTGTCTATGTAGATTGTATGTGTCATGGCTAGATAGAGAGTCTACATAAACTTCATGATCAGGATGGCTATCAAGAAGCCACTCATGAATCGTGGATGAAATACTGACAACCGCATGAACTAAGAACTCAAGTAGATACAGCTTTCCTTGAACTAATGCATGATGTAAGGCTTTCACAATTGACTCTATAAAGACTGTTGTCTGGCTAGCCTGCCTGAACCATTGTTTCAAGAGGGAAACGCAGAGGGTCAAATCTGAGGTGAGATAGCTTAAGAGGTTGAATTGACTACAATAGGATAATGATGATCGTTTTTCTGGTCGAATAATACATATAGGCCATATTTGACCGTCTTGTTGTCTCTTTTTGTCAGGTACGTGAATCACTGTGATATTGAAGCGAACATAACTATGTGTTGAAGGGTCATGTATCCATCGGAGAGGAAAACTAGCGAAGGGGCGGTTGTGCATTTGACTAAGGTTTGTGCAAAAGAGTCGTACATCGGCTTCATGAATAAATGACATAATAGGACATCCGATAAGACTACGTGCAGACTGCGGGAAATCAAAGGCCAACTGAGCCTGCTCTATTGTTCCATATGAACTGAGACGTAATATACTGAAAGATGAGGTATTGATAGTAGTGAGAACGGTAATGGGTTGAATTAGCCAATATTCAAGATGTGTCGCATTCATTTCGAAGGGATCGTGGTGAACGCAAATTTCAAATGGTATTAAACCCTCTGTGGCATGCTTCAACTTCCATTTGATCTCTCTTTGAGGGTTGAGTCGTTTGATAGATTTACCGAATAAATCGCTAGGCTCATAACCGAGCATATTGAACACTTCATCTGTAGCTGTCAAAATAGTACGATGTTCTTTGTGAACAACCAATAATGAAGAATTTCTTAAAGGACAGTCATAAAATGAATGATGCATTAAAATAAGCTAAAAAAAGAGAGAGAGAGAGAAAGAAAAAGAGAGAGAGAGGAAAGGAAGAAGAGAGAGAGAGCGAAAAAGTAAATTTAAGCTTTCTTTAACGGGTTTCACATGAAAACACTGAATTCTGGTGTAACACCTATTCTTTCAATCATATGAAGATTTTGTGAATTAAATGGAGGAAGAGATATTTCCTCTAACTTATCAATAGGTGCAAACGTTCAATCAGTTAACTTTTCTTTCTTCTTTGCTATATCTGAAGGGGCGTGTATGCAAAATAGAACAGAAATAGGTGTTGACTAATTCAGTATCACAGGATCTTACAATGGTATATTAATAAATTTAGCCCGAAAACCAATAAGCGCTTGTTCTTTTAAAGTAGCATCTCCGTTTCTTTCTTTTTCTCAAATCTACGTGTTTTGCATAATACAATAGCTATTTTGGGACTGATTCTTTATTTGCTATCACCCCTGGTTTCTCAGTTACATATTGTTTATCACATGTTTATAAGTTACAGGAAGATATGATGACAACTTGACTTGATCTATAGCTATCTACCCTTTTGTATTACATAGTCTAACAAGCATAAAATGTATCTATTGAGATCAAGAAAGAACGTAGTTTGAGTGGAAAGGCCTGTTTATGCTTATGTTTACTTGAACACATCAGTATCTCACTTGCTCGGTATGGTTCACAAATAATCAGCCCATACTTTTAAAAAGCTTCTATAGGTGTTTATATACAACAAGTGGAAACAATCTAATTCATCTCTAGTCATTCTTACCCAAGCCCTTTTTGAGATTTGAATCAGTAAATGCTGGGATCACCGCTTGTTCATCCCAGGCATCCCAGTTATCAAGAGACATGCCATCATTATCGTTTCTTACTACTACTTCTTCCTCTTCTTGTTCGGAATCATCTAGAAAGCCTTCTTCTTCATCACGATGCCTTAGGAAGGCCATTTGCTCCTCCTCTTCATCCATTCGAATACCTAATTCCTCTTCTTCCTTGACAACTTGTTTGGCAACATAAAACACATAGATAAGCACAACAAATGCAAGCGAAGACAAGGCTATCGCACCAAAAAATTTTACTTTCTCGGCCCTCAACTCTCCTTCTGTCATATCATCCTTATCTTCACCAAGCAAATGTTTGGCAAAGGAAGTCAAATTTGCACCTACATAGACATGCAAGCCAATCTTGATGAGTGATATCCCTGTTCCTACCACAAATTGAGCCAATGTGATGTGTGTAATTGCAAATAGGACATTCATCAGATTAAAAGGATAAGGGGAAAATCGGATTAATAAAAACAACTAAATAAGAATGACAGTTTAGCAAAATGATCTTTCTTTGCGATATGGATAATTACATTAAACCCTTTTTTGTCAACTGCTTTGATCAGTGATTTAAGGCTATGTGATTTATCCATCAGTTTTCGAATTCGATGTTCACCTAAACACGTTCTAGAGAGTTGAAAACAGACAACACCGCCTGCCAATGCACTGACATAAGAAATAAAAAAACCAACGCCAAATCCATAAGTAAATCCTGACAGTGTTTGATAAGTAGCATAACCCATAATTGGAGGAAATGAGCTCAAGAAGATAAGAGAAGCCATCAGAACATAACCTCTATCAGTAAGCAGCATGTTAGCTGTTGGTTTACTTTTCTCTTTACGGAAATACTCATACCCAAATCCCATTGCTACCAACTGTTGACTGATATATTCAAGTGTTTCGAAAAACTCTCGACGATAATGGTAACTAATGATACCCAACAAGATAGATATACCTATGAAAAACAAAGACCATCTCTTTTCGTACGCAAGTGCCTTTAACTTCTCTTTTGTGAATTGTTGTCGCCATCTCTCCCAGCGAGACGGTGGTTTCAAATAAAGTCTGGCATCTTGATCATCTTCAACTAACAAGTGTTCTTGCTGTTGAAAAGATAGTCTTGACAATTCTATGTTTGCATAGTTTTGCAGTGTTGAGTCTTCATGCTGTCCAAATGTTGCTGCCATATGTATATATATTTATTTGGTAAAAGGAGACTCTGATATTAAAAAAAAAATGATGAAACCGAAAAAAAATCAACCATTTCCAGGCATTACGAAAACCAATGCATTGAATAACCGAAACAGTTCTTCTGTAACACCTTGAATTTATTCACAAAATGGCTTCCTTTTTTGAGGTATGTATGTATGCGTTTATTTAAAAAGAAAGAAGGACATGAGGGAGGAAAGGATTGTTTACAGGTGTGGATTGGACACAAAATTCGGATGTATATTTTTTTAAGTGAGTAATTTAGATAGCAGATAGATGCAATTTCTTAGATTGTCCTATAAGCCTGAGATGTTGATGAGTTGGATGAGACCAACGATAAGAATGACGACCCGGAGAATGGACTCCATTAGGATTGGAACTTGCTCCATGTTTGGTATCATGGGTGCCACTACGGCGACAGAGAGAGAGAGAGAGAGAGAAAGTATTAGACAAGGTGTATTCATCTCACTTTTTGTTTTTCTGTATAAACACACCTTTGACTTTCTATTGAGTTATCACTATTAGTATCTTTATAGAGTATAAATGAATCAGTCTTGTTTGTTCTTGTATAAGGAAAAAAAAGAAAGAGTTAATATAGTCCATTTACCTTCTTGTGAGATATTAGAAAAAACCTTAAATTGCCCATCTGAAGAAGGAGAATCAGGCAAGGATTCAATACTAGCAGACCCTAAGGTAGAAGATGCGGAGGATCGCCATGACCTTCGAGCATCTGTTCTGATCACAAATTCGTCCGGCAGCACACCTCCAACACCGTACATAGATGAAGATCTCGCCCTTGTCATTGGGCTACTAACCTGTGCAACGGGTGATTGAATCAAGAGTGATCTCCGCTTGGCTCGATACTCGGAAGGTCGTATAGTTTCTGATGGCTTTGTCTCTGATGGTTTTGTCTGGATCGAGAGCTCATGAGGTATAGCTTCTGTTGGCGAAGAGACTGAAAGTTGTTCCGATACAATAGGTGAAGGGGTGGGCATGGTGACGATCGCATGTTGTGGATGGTGGGTATTTACATGAATCCATTGTCTGCTGCTGTCACTTTCGTCATGCGGGTATAGACTGGAAGCGCTAGTCGCGTTAGTGATGGCCATAGTGTCAATACTGTTTGGATTTTCTAGCTGCATATATTCGTACTGATGAATAGCATTTCTTGTCTTCAAATTCTTGTAAACAGTACACAGACCAAATACATATGCAGACCAAAGGAATGCAACTGCCAGACTAATGTTTATATAAGTTATTGGATCCTGAATATAGAAACGCATATATCGAATCCAGCCTACATTGGCACCCATCAAAAGAATGCCTGAACAAATACTAAGTAAGGAAGCCAAGATACCCATCACAAGTGTCACGGATGCAAACATAAATCGATGTTTGCATTTCTTTTGTTGCTTATGCTTGTCCAATTCGTCCTCATCTTCATCTTCGTCTAACAGTTGAGTTGTATCTGTATTCTGTTGAAACATTGGATGGGGCAAACTGTCAGCTGGTGATTTACGGAAAACAATCTGAGTTAAGCGACAGATAGCTCCGACTATGAGCACATAACCTAACATAGTATGAACTTCGGCTGCATATGGGTCATCTACTTGTGTTAGACCCCTAACAATGGCTAAGTTGCTTATGGTGAGTGACTCAGATACACAGAAGCATACATTTGAGGGTTACCTCGACCTGTCAAACAAACAATAAGGGCATTGATAATATTCTTTTCTCTTAAAGCTGGTATCCATGTCTGTAGACTTAAACACAGTGAAAAGACACCACCTGTGAACCATAACAACCCTAAATTAATTGCCCGCCATTCTGTTCCTAAAATAGGTGTATCTATAAAACAAATAAATAAGAGAAGAGATGACATGATTAAACTTGGAACCCCACTGCCTCCTACTCTTACTTCCTCCTTCTTTCTCTTCTCTATCCTTCATGTAGATTTTTGCTTACCGAATAAAAGAAGACTGCATAGACCCCAAAAGGTCAAGGTGATTCCCTCATAATATTCAGGTGTTGAAGGGCGAGGTAATTTCAAGATGGCCAACAAATGAAGCAAAATAAGAGTACCATAGAAAAGGAAGCCGGCTCCCATAGCAACTGGCATAAGGCACTGAGCTTGCTGGTCCTCGCGACTACAGCTTTCGGTGAACACAAGGGCACCCAAAATCAAATAACTGAGTGCAGTGACAAGAACAGACCATCCCAAAACTAAATCAACCCACTTGGGTAGTGAATGAAAGCATTTTGTCATGATGGTATGAAACTGAGGAAGTCGTTCTGCCACTGTTGAGGAACGATAGATGACTAGAATGATTTGCATCAAAACGAGGCACAATAACAACAAGGCAAAGATGCGAAACACAATAGTCGTTAAACTCTGTTCTAACTGGATAAAATAACCTGAAATAAATCCGATCGAGGCAAATAAAAGCGATGCACTAAAGATATAAACTTTCTGTCGACGTATCTGTTGTGTTAATAGTAAAGGATAGCAACCGAGAAATGCAACAACCATGGATATGTAGTGAGTGAGAACAATAGGTTGTTTGAATGGAACATGTGTTGAAAAAGAATGGATGGACACCGTGTCCATTATTGTATTTCTAGCAAATGTCTTTTTCTCTATATTGAAAATCTTTTGGTTTTTTTTTATAAAGAAAGGTATGTAAATATGCTATTATTCATATAAGAAAAGAAAAACAAAGAGAAAGAAAGAAAGAAAGAAAGAAAGAAAAGGGTAAAGAAAAAGAGAAATAAAGGGAGAGAAAGATTGCCTTTTTAGGATGCCTTTAATTTACAGTGCCCTCCAATTCTAATGTTCTTCAATTTCAAATAGGACGTGCTTTTAAACGGAGTTTGCAATAAGCTTTTTTTGTGTAAAGTTCAGTCATAACCTTTTTACATGTATGAAACTGTCAGAAGACAAAGAAAGCAACTATGAGTGCATTTGACAAGAATTAGATCTATTGCTGTCAGAATAAAGACATTCTGTCACTACTGATAGCACTCTAAACAAACAAAACAATAAGAACAAAAAAAAATTAATATTCTAATATTCCTGCATTGTTAAACTTACCTTTTTGTTTGACAGCAACTTCAAGGTTAGACCTAGAATTTCCACCTCAGTATGAGGTATATCCCATTACATCATGGATTCGCATAGCTGTGAGCTAACCATTCAGTTCTCTTTTTGTACGTTTCTCTTCTAGCATAAATGTCATTTATAGGCCTCATTTATTTCCTGAACTCCTTCGCCCTCTCTCTCTTCTTAACCCTCTATTTTCTCCTTAATCTCATAGCATTAAATTGTATCTGCATACATCACAAATTATGTAATCAAGCAGTAAATTGCACTCAGCAGCCATCTTTCTTACTTACAAACCGACGTAAAGAAAAGCCTAACTTGAATGTTGCTCTTCACGCTACAATGCAGCGTTGTTTGAAGATGAGTGTCCTTTTTCTTTGGGGGGCTGTAAATTCAGATAGTAAATGAGGAGAAAAAATATCCTTTCTTTTTTGTCTGTGCCAAATAATAAATGTAATATTATTCTCGTTTATTATCAATACTTGTAGGCGTACATTCAATCTAACCAATGATGAGCTTGTCATCAGAAAAGCTGTATTCTATTGCAATAATAAAAGAGTCAGTAAACCAAGAAAAAGCTAAACATCATTTTTAAACCTTACCAGGAACTTCGAGATTGAGAGGGGCAGGACCCTTACGGATACGACCAGAGATATCATAGTGAGAACCGTGACAGGGACAATACCAACCACCAAAATCACCAGCTTCGCCGATAGGAACACAACCCCTAGATAAAACAGTTCAATGTTTTTTTTTTACACTCTCCAAATAAAACCAACTTACAAGTGAGTACAGACACCCAACATGACCAACCACTTAGGGTCCTTTACTCTTTCGGCATCTTGTTGAGGATCACGCAATTCAGTAATGTTGACCTGGTTAGCTTCCTCAATTTCAGATTGGGTACGGTGACGAATGAAAACGGGCTTTCCTCTCCACTTGATAGTAACATTCTTGCCTTCAGGAATAGAAGCCATGTCAACTTCTGCCTTAGCCAAAGCTAAAACATCAGCAGAGGCAGACATGTTAGCCAAAAAGTCGCTCACAGTAGCTTGAGCACCAGCAGCAGAGATCAAACCAGTGGTACCAACCATCATGTAAGCAAAGTTGCGGCTGGCTTCACCACTGCTCTTTTCCTTCTTGTATTTAGAAAAGTCAGGAACAGAAGTGGTGTGGTTGCGACGAAGTTGGAATTGGTTAATAGGGCTAACTGTTGCATTTGATATATATATATATATATTATATACGAATTGTAAGCATACTATTCATGCCCTAACGATTAAGTCTTACCATTAACGCTAGACTTTTGAACTAAACCACCAGTAGATCTTTGCTTGGTAGCGGCGTTGAACAAAGATTGGCTGTGGGTAGTTTCATGGTGTTCATCTTCGGAAGTGCTAGAGTAGTGGAAGATTCTCTTCAAAGCGTTTGCACTGGCAGGAACATTGGTGTAACTGCGGTTGGAGATGGCAGACGCAAAGGTGCGTAATAATGAAGCCATTTCTTTCTTTTTTATTTTATCTAGAGAGTGGGGAGATAATGAGTGGAAGAAAAAAATTCGAAAAAAAAAGCGGGGCTTGAGATGGTTTATGAAGGACTTTCTCTCTTACTTTTTTGGTTGACCCAATGGCTACACCCTCGACAGTTAACCTGCTTTTTGGTTTGTCAGCGGTCACTCAAATCATTGTTTATTTAAATGATGACGTAGATTCAGGTCTTTTCTGGTTTTTGTACAGAATGACCATATTTGGAACAACTAAAGGTCTTAAAAGGCTTGAAGCTTCGAAAGAATACAATAAAAGATTATTTAAACACTGTTGAGCAGGTTGTATTTGTAGAATGAGAACTAAAGATTATTGAAAATCAACATTTTGCCTGTCAGGATTGACTAGACCAGATCTGAAGTAGACAGTACTGAAACAACGAATCTATGTTTTCTCTTTGAAGACAAGAGTTGGTCTTCATCCAAAAAAAGCACAAGATGTAATGAAGTTAAAAGAGGATCTACTTCAGATCTAAGCAAAAGTGCTAACAAGATATGTGAAACAACTTCAAGAAGTGAATTCCTGATTGTCAAATTTTCTTGTTCAAGATGCCTCTTCTGAAGCTCATGCATACGACAATATGCTGAGTTCTATCTAATTAAGATGTAACTATCAACAACACCAAAATTGAAAGTGTAAGAAACGAAGAGTTTACATTCCTACGCTAATGATAGCTTTTAATTTGAAAAAAGAAGCAGTTTAGAGAAAGAAAACCTACTTTAGTGACAGTAGAGGATCAAATATTCCTAAGAGCTCAGGCAGCATAGATCTCTCTATCATAAAAGATCAGGCAATTCAGAGTTAAACGTGCTGAAGAACCCAAATAGTTTAGAGCTGTTCAATAAGAATGATCTACGGAATATTGAGATGAAGGCTTTTCTCAGTCAAAATTGGATGTTGTCCTGCACAGCTTTAGCTAAAGCAAAGTTGTAAAAAAGGCTAATGAACTGAGCGCCAATGTATCTCTGTAACTAAGATATCAAGAGGATCTATTATTGTCTTTGAATAAATTTATAAAATGTGCCATTGCTATAGTGCATTTAATGTTCTTGTGCTACTTATTCTTATTCATTAGTGATTTGCGGATTAAAACCTGCTTTGGCTGGAAAAACACAACTGTATCTACTTGCCATTTTGTTATCAGTTGAGACTCAATACATAGCTAGCTCTCGTTTTATCTGTAGGCTGATGGCTTCAATATCATGAGATCAAAAGAGTTATTGGTAGGTATGTATAGTATTATAGTAACCATTGTTTTGCGCGTTGGCTAAGTCCCATCAAGAAAATACCATGTTCATTCTTTGATCGTAAGACAATATTTGATTTTGGATCTCTTCTGTATCATGGTATAGTGTCAAACTCATTTGATCACCCTTCTGTATTGACAGGCTAAGTATAGATTAATCTCATCAACAACAGCTTTTGTTTTTTAATGGGTAGACGCAACTCCAAAAAGCCATTTTCGGCTTTACTTTGAAGAAGTACAGCTCATCGCAAAACAAAGCTACAAGTCTAGATTTTTGTAGTTACAAACCTTCATATAGCATTTTTATTGTGTGCAATTTTCAGCTCTATATGGGATGTTTTGTTGCCTTAGCTCTAGCTCTAATTACTCAATTTTGGCAGTTTGATGTAAATCGAGAAGCCGAAAACGACTTCGGTTTCATCAAATTATTCCAGATCAATTCTGATATTACTTTACAATTTTTCATATAAGAAAGACACATGTGTCGATTATCAAACTTTCAGTGCAACTTTTTATTTTTTCAATATGTGGAAGAAGATTAAGCTAAAACTGGCTCAAAGACCGTCTTCAGCTTCGATTATGTCCACCCATTAGAGTGTTCAAAAACTGTACAAGAAAAATAATTTTTTAAAGAGAAACTCGACCCTCTTTTCTTCTTTGAACAAAGGCAGCTAGCAAGAATGAAAGACCAATGGCCAGACAGATATAACCGAAAGAATCGCCAATTAGACCATAGAATGTTCTGACTCGTTTTCTAAGCGGTAAATAGAATGTAAGCTTGTCATTGTTCAGGCTAGCAACTCGCTGATTAAAAGGGCTATTAAGAGTTGCTTCAGTGACACCTGAGACGCTCTGCGATGCACAGCGAAGTCGAGTAAATCCATTTTCGACATTACGAAGCATATTTCCTTGTTCATGGTAGGTACCGATTGGTCCTGTAAATATGAAGTATCAGTCATGTATTCAGTTATTACGCATGTTTATGGTTGAACTTACCCCAATCCCAACTGGGTTGCAGCATAAGATCAATTTTGTACTTGCTTGCTTGTCCAATGAGAGAAGTAAAACTATAATCAAAGCAGATGGCACCACCCACTCGGCCGAATTCTTCTGTATCCACATACTGAAGTTTGTTGGGTCCTCCAGCTTGTGGCTCCTAATGAAATGCATAAAGATTCTCGATGTCTGATTACATCAAAAAAGAGAAAAAAAAACTTACTGCGCCGGGTACAGGATGTGCTTTGTTATAATCAATACCAATATTACCATTCTTTGTGATGAACACAAGCTTGTTAACAGTGGTTGGATCTCCAACACTATAGGTAATACCCAAATAGATCTGATGTTTGACAGCAATCTTCTTGGCTTTCTTTATCAAAACATCCTCTTCAGTCTTGTTGTATACATGAGCTGTCAATTCCGACCATAGCACTAACTTAGAGCCAGACTATCATGTAGTAAGAGATGTCAGACCGGCTATCCGTTTTTGTTTGCCTCAACTCTTTTCTTACCTCAGCTAAAGATTCAGTCATGTCAAACCATTCGGCATGGTTATATCGGTGCTTGTCATCATGAGAGCCAATAACACAGCCCACTTGTTGCTTTCTAGGTACATAATTAGGGTAATCAGCTTGATAAAATGACTTTGCTTGTATGTTAGTGGCAATTCCTCCGTAAGACAGAAGTACTGCCAATAAGACAAGACATAAAGTCATTGGATGAAGCCAGAATGCTTTCCATGGATGAACTACACGATCAGGCATTTCTTCGATTTCACCTTGGAACTCAGTAATATCTTCTGTCTCACGGTATTCATCAACCGACTTGTTGGCAGGCAATACTTCCAATAAGCACGCTCCAAATAGGGCCACAGTAAACTCAATCAATGGACGACCACCAAGAGAGGCGATTTGACCGAAATCGGACCAAACAGTAGCATTGGTTGTCCAAGAGAAGTAATCACCTAATCCGCTAAATCGATAAAACAACTGAAAGAGACCAGTCCACAGCATGGGGAAAAACAACACACGAACGAATCTTGGATGGGGTTGTTTCAACAAATATCTTTCGCCAAGCAAGCTAATAGGTGTAATCAGATTGATGAGAAATGAACAAACTATGACAACGATGTGTGTGAGTATACATTGATTTCCATATATAGAATAAGGTAATGCGAATCTTAAACACCATCCATGCAGGGTTCTTTCAATATCCCCTTTCCTTCACCATTCTTAGAGAACGAGAGAAATATAAATGATGTCTTTAAGCAAAGCAAGCAAAAGATTACTTACGCATAACTAACCAAGCACCAGGGAAAAAGCCAGATTCAGGCGCATGCTTAAAAGTACCAAGAAAACCCAGAGAGAATCCAATACTGCTGACAACGTAAGCGACACCAATATTAGCACAAGAAGAGTGCCTTGCATAATACAAAAGCGTTGGAATGAACGGACAAAGAAATACTGGGACTGAGTGATACCCAAACCCAAATGTTCTGTTGTATTTAAAAGAAAATCATGAACTTTTGTTAAATTATATAAATACTTTAAGTAGAATTATTTACAACATACGTGATTGTAAGTAAAGGCGCAACTGGCCAATGCTGGAGTACGATAGGCTTTATTTTTTCATTCATTATTGTATACCGCAGTAATGAAAGAATACAAGATAAGAAAAGAAGAAGGAAATGTACAGTTGTAAAGCACCCTTTTTGTACTGGACAAAATATGATCTGCCATGTGAGAAAAAAAAATTGTTTCACCGCTTTACTGCGAATTGTTCTACAATCAATGCCGATGGACAGACTGTTATTCATGCAAATGTTTGAAAAAACAGGGTCTTCAACTTGTTATACATCATGTATTCATGCATCACAGGAAGAAAAACAAGATACTAAACATTAGTTGAGAAATAGAAGGAAACAAACGAAGAAAGAACTTCAAAATGATCAGAGCTTGTAAAACCTGGAGTAGACACAAAGAAAAAAGATATTGCTCAGTTAAAGGTTATACTCAAAAGATATTGCCATTTAGTACAGAGTATTGCTTAAACTTCCCATCTTTAGTGAGCAACATAGCTTTCGTCATCAAACCGTAGGCATATGGCAGATGGAGACTGCTTCTCGCAGTTGTAGGAAATAAAAATCACTCATCGCGACATAAAGTGGTACTTCTCACTTTCGTGTTAATATCTGACTTCAATGACAAACAGAAGCAGATCCAAAGCGATTGATCGGGAGAAATTGTTGTTGTGCGACACCATAAACCTTAAAACCTTCATACGCGATGTTCAACCAACACTGTTTGTTTACTCACATGAATACAAAAAGGCTTAATAGCTCGAAGACATATCTCTATCTATGTGAAGATTGTACTTTATTCTATGCGAAAATCAAGTAACTAAAGTCATTTATTCCTACGTGCTTTATAGATTGTACTAACTTGGGTTTCTTTGTTCAAAGATACGACTGTCGATGTACGGAGCTGAGTTTGATTCTATGTTCTGTCTCGGGTAGAAATATAGAGTAGATGGTTCATACCAAAAAAAAAGTAGATGGAGTCGTATGAAAATGATATGAGCTACTGAGTCAAGTGATTGTTCTACCATCCGCTGGCCATAATGTATTGACTTTTCCATTCAACATTGAGTAAGAAAATGTGTCGCATCAACAGAATAGACCGAAATCTTTTTTTTAATGGAATTGCAGGCAATGCCAGGTTGAAGCAGTCAACTAAGTAGAAAAAGACTATGCTTTGACAAAAGTGATGTTGTGTCTTTTTTGTTTACCAAGTGCTATCTACTATTTGCACTGTGCTTGGACTACTCACTGCAACAACTTTCCCGTTGTCAAATCAAGCAGAAGTATCAGCCATGTCTATATATTCAGTTTCTTTCTTTCATCTTCATTCAAAAGTAACCATTATATAATCTACTTCGTGTCTTTCCTTGAAATGAAATATAATGGCAGGTAAGGCCAATCAAAATAAGGGTTCTTTTTTCATAGACAGCACCAATTATACAACTAATTTCTGCAATAGCACAACGCCTGACGGGGGTTTAACGCTTTTTGGTCAATGCTTATTATTTCATATGGAAGAATTTGCTAATTTTCCTTTTTCTCTTTTTCTTAATTCCTTTCCATAAAAAACAATATGCGTTTTACTTCAATCATCGTATTTGCTACTGTAATTGCAGTTGCTTGGACTATGCCTACTCCTCAGCAAGAGTCTCCTCGTAGAAAAATTTCGGCCAACCCCGACAGCTTACTTTCTCAACCAGACTTGAACGGTTACAACATAGAAAAAAACTTTATCAGAACAAACAAAGAAGAAAGCCCTTTTATCCGAATTGATGAAACCGATGAAAGGTATGTACTTGTTGGATTTTGAAGCGGCTGTTATGCTGACGTGCTATTCTTTTTCCTAGTGATGCTTTTATCAAGAATACATAAAATACCTGTAAAAAGTAATATTTAAATAAACAATAAATTTATTATGTATAGCATATGCTTGTTGTTTAGAGAAACGATATGATATATTGTGCTGTTTTATATTGTATTGGAGAAAGAAGTTTAGACCCTGGAACAGCCTGTGCGAGAGACCAGCTCGGAAGGACAAGTGACTTCCTTAAATGTCATCAATGGGTTATCAGCGTTCTTGAACCAGCCAAATCTGAATTTACAACCGGCTTGAAGAGGAGCAGGAAGAGAATTACAGTCACTAAGAGATTGAATACCACCATATCTCAAGCCCCAACCGTCAGCAGGGGCTCCCCACTGAGCAGTACAACCGTTGAAGAGACCGACACCGCCACCAGGCACTTGCAAATCAAAGTGGTTAGCACCCAAATCACCACCGGTATTAGTAACTTGGACGACCATCTTCTTGCCAGCAATAGCAGTATTGGTAAAAGTGAGTTCCATACATGTGCAGCACCAAGCGTTTTCATTAGAACCAGCAATTGAAGCAGCAGCAAACCCGTAAGCAAGGTCATCGTTGACAGCCCAAGGTTGGTTGCTGTTACACATATAACCATCACCGCCATCACAGCTACTCTTAGTATTGTCATCAACTAAGGTGATACCATTCTTGCCACAGGTATCGACAGGACCAGTCTTGGAACCCTTGCCATCCCAAGAACAAGAAGCCTTACAACAATCCCAGTATTTTGTGGTCTTACCGCTACCAGACATACCACCAGAAACAGGCTTGTAACCGCTGCTAGAAGTGGGAGAAGGCTTTTGGGCAGAAGTGATAACAGTGGTTGAAGGCTTCTTGGTAGTGGTTGAAGACTTCTTGGTAGTAATTGAAGACTTGTTAGGGACAGAACTCTTGGCTAGGCAAGCAAGAATGAGTTTCTTATTCATCTAAGAATATTTGTATTGTTATTACATACCACCTGGAAGACATTGGGAGTAGTATTTGTTATTGGAGCTTGTGTTACAATATGACCCTTGTTCGCAACAGGTAGGGCCAGTGTAGTTAACACCTTTGACATATTAGACAACTCGTATTTGATCTGATTTTTCTATATAAAAAGCCTTACCACCACATTGACCATAGACCTTGCTACATTCAGCCGCTTCAACAGTTTTGCCGAGAGCGAGAGCAATAGTGACAAAGTTTATAGCAATAGCAAGCTTCATTTTGATGTAAAAGAGAGTAGTGAAAAGTTGTTGAAGGCATGAAATCAACCTTTATTTTGATTCATATTTATATAATTTTATTTTTAGTGCGTATTGAATTCTGGACGCTTTAATTCAGTTATTGCAATTTATTGGAGCTTTCGCAGACTGGGTGACTATACTCGGTATCTCAGTGTTACGCATCTGTATTTCATTGTCACTTGTTGGCCTTGAGCACCTGTGGTGTACTTCTTTTTCGAATCCTAAAAAAGAGGTGTTCGTGTCGTGTAACATTATATCATAATAACTGTTGTGCTACTAGGAATGTGTATTCAATATACCATCGCATTGTTGAGGCTTGGTATGTTAAACTAAGATACCTAGAGAATGAAAGTTGCATTGAGTTGTCCGTCTTATATTGTTTTTATGCTTCTTCTTTTTTGAAGTAATCAGGGATATAATGAGTTGAGCTAAAAGAAACCAAAGACTTTTGTGTGTTTTAATCGGTGCCTGAAATATAACGTTATGAATCCCAAAAGAGGGGTTTGTTTACAAACACTGCAGTAACCCGAGAATTGAGAATAGTTTTTTTTAGGGTACACGAACGTTGATTGAAGCGATCGGCTCTCTTCAAATATAATTATCTTTTATAAAATAGCACAAAATCCGTAAAATGCCTTAGTAAGACTAGAAACTGTAACTCGCCAAAACCCGAGAAACTTGTAAACGTAATAACCCGATCCTTTAGCTATCACACTTATATCATTTTTGCTTGTTTGTTTTGATGAACGTGTTCTTGTCTATGCAAGCACTTGTCATGGAGAAGCAGAAAAATCTACTGATATTTAAACATACTTGCAAAAGTAAGGGTCCTGACCAAAGCCCATAGATAGAGAACAAGTAATCAAACAGTTTTATCGACTTTTTTTTGCTTTCTATAATTGTAACTATCATATAACGCTTGTGAAAAAAGCATGTAGTTCTCGAAAAAGTGTCCCTTGAAATCATCTGTTTAATTAATTATTGAACCGTAACTTAACTTAATATAAGTGTTTAGAAACCGCTCTCCTTGATTGTTTGGTAAGCAAATTGCTTTGAGTCTCAAATAATAGTCTTGTGTTCTCTTTTTCTTCTTTGCTGAGCTCTGGATGTTCTAGTTTTGAATTGCATTTATGATTAGTACCAGACTATTTTGTTGGAGTCAGAGAGATGTAATTCGCTTTTTCATCTAATTTGATTGAAAGCAGGTTGGCAATGATAGGTAAAAGTGCTACTTATGAAATAAAAAGTTTCATGTTCTAAGCTCCTCTTTGTTTCAAAGAAAGAATATATACGAAGCATTAAAGATCGTCGAGATGCAAGGATCAGCAATTTCATTTTGCGATTCGGATAGAGAAAAAGGATTACACGAGCATTAATTACGTATTACACAAACCGAGTTGAAATGGTTCCTATTTTATTAAGTAGTCAGTAGCAAGAATTGGTATGGATATCAATCATATTGTTCCATTTAGCAAGTAGCAACATGTTTACTCCAAAACTAGTTTATTACCGAGCATCAGAAAATAAGATTTGCTCATGATTCGAGTTGTAGTTTACTAGTAGCTATGTCGTACATATAAAAGAAATACTGACATTATATGACAGTACTGTGCTGCTATAGATTTGCTATTGCTCAATGTATATGAAGCCTCAATAAAATAATACAAGAAGTGACTCTGAAACCAGAGTTGGTACATTTACGCCTTTCTCCCATCTTTCTTAAACATCTGAGACAAAGCAATAGCGCTCAAAATCGCAAAAGCACAACAGACCAATACAAATGTCTTTATCGCTCCAATACGGTAGCACATAAACAAGTGATGAAGTTTTGCGCTTTCATATGCATTTGTAATGAACAGTATGTATCAAGCAACAGATTAGGCTCCTTCATCTACGTTGCTGACTATCGCTTGTGTTAATGATCATCTTTAGTTTTGTTCTTACAGAATAAATTGCGCGATCTGTTAGGCTTGCTAAATATCACATCAACTTCTCTGGTTAGAGTTTCTTTTACAGTCAAAATCAGTGAGGCTTGATCTATCATGCTTTAAGGACTTTTGCAATTATACAGCGAAATCGCTATAGCAAAACGCAAGAACGTCATTACGATTATGATGCATTAGTTGCTTTTTGCAGAAAATTACATATTTTGCTCCACACCTTTGCTTGTTTGAGCTAGTAATAATTGTCTAAAATCTTCTATGTACTAAGAAATTATCGTCATCTTGGCTTTTTTTCTTATCTTCACAAATCTTCAATCGATAACCAGAAACTAACCGTCTTGAGAAAAACGCAAAATCGAAGCCGAGCAAATAGTTAAAAAAAAATGAACAAGTGAGCTTTGTGTACAATCTTTGAACAGATAAAAGAAAAATACAGTGCAAAGTGCACGAAGCAATCAGCTTTCAATGCCTATTGATCCTGCTGGACAGATGCATTCTGGTTATTATTATTATTTAACAAATGATACTCAAAACTTTGTCTATTCATATTCTGTTGTATTCATCACTAATGATCTGAAATTCCGCTATATGATGCACTACTTAATGAGTGGAGCAACTCCAAAAAGCCATTTTCGGCTTTACTTTGAAGAAGTACAGCTCATCGCAAAACAAAGCTACAAGTCTAGATTTTTGTAGTTACAAACCTTCATATAGCATTTTTATTGTGTGCAATTTTCAGCTCTATATGGGATGTTTTGTTGCCTTAGCTCTAGCTCTAATTACTCAATTTTGCTAGTTTGACGTATCAAACGTTTAGTACAACGTTTTACTATGTTAAATATGTGGATGAAAACTAAGCCAACGGTGGCTCAAAGATTGTTTTCAGCTTCAATTACGTCTACCTGTCAATACAACGAAGTTGATAAAAGTGCTTCAGTGCTTAGACTAGTAAAGGTATTACTCAGCAACACATTTTAACCTCTTTTTCACAATTTTCTTTCCTTTTCTTTAGTAAGAAAAAGAGCACAAACATGAAAAGTCTTCTAAAGCAGTAACAAAATAAAAGGCTGTAGATTTATTTTATTGAAATCAAAAATATACAAGTGGTTTCATTACGATTTGCTCCTTGAATCATGGATGGGTTTATTTTTTATTGTACCAAAAGCTGAAGCGGCCACGCCAAATTGAATCCAGCGAAGTATAGTGGGTCGTATCTGCAAAGACCACAATTCTAGATCTGTCATCAGTGTTCCATCGGTATGCCGTAACCGAGGTACACGTATCCATTCTCTATGGTAAGAATTACATTCCGGACACTTGAAGTCAGCCTTTTTATGTAAGGAAGATAGCTCTAAGAGAATTAATCGCTCCACTCGATGGGTAATAGGACATTTTGGAAAGCTCTGTATTGTTTGATCCAATGTCTCTAAATTAGTTGACATAAATGGTCTATTTGTTATCGCTGGAAAGCTGGGAAAAAGTTCAATGATTTTGGGTACATGGTTGCATTTGATTGAGACTTGATACATGCGTCTATGTGGATCTGTTGTTCTTCCAACTTTGAAATAAGCGAATTTGTCGGTCGAAGCAAGCGGCCCATTTTCAAATGAGTATGCATAGATATAACCGGACCGATCTCCATTAGACAAAGGTCGCTTCATTTCCTGAAGGATAGAGTCTCTTGTCTCTTTATCAATGGACGGCTTGATCCACACTACATAATTTTTTTAGAGCTATAATCCATAGAAAGACAAAGTGATTATTTTTAAACTTACGATGCCAACAATCAAATAACTTGTTAATGTTATTCTCTTCAATATTGCACATTGCACTTATGTTTGTTTTCAGCAAAGAAGGCCTTTTTGTGCTCTTCTTGCTTGTTCTTGGCTTTCGCCTAGGAATGGGCCCATGATCATAGCAATAAGTAATTGTATTTGATGCAGAAGGATTTATTCTGACCATTCGCCTACAACGCTGACCATCATACTTCTTAAAACCTGAGCACTGTGCAGTTGTTTCTGAATGTAATCGATTCCCTGTATTTAGTGTGGCCGGGCTCAGTTTTGGAGCTGATTTGAGTAGTTTATCGGTGTTTACCGAAGTTTCATTGTAAGTATTTTTCGAAGGTTTTACTAAAGTAGAAAAAGCAGATAAAGGACGGAATGACTGACAATAACTATTTTTATTGTCCTGGAGTACACGTAGGGCTAACATGTACCAGCTGTTACTTAAAAAAGCGTATCTGCTTTGACATTTTTGAAGCATGGAAAAGAAAGAAAGGTAAAATTAAAAAAAAAATTGTTTTTTATTTGATTGTTTCCTATTGGATAATTTACAGGTACGGAAAAGAAAAGCCGGATAGGTACTGAAATATTTGGGATAAACTATGAAGTGCTTCAGCTGTTATCTTTCTCAATGACAAGAGGGTTTTGGAATGCAGCTCTTTTGTTTCAGTATGTCTGCAATGAATTAATAGTAAGACAAGCCCATTCATGTACGACTGCAATACAATACGCTGCCTATATACAAACATAACTTTGACCTCAAAGTTTAGAAAAAAAATTGGACGTCCTCAACGTTTTAGATCAATTTTAAGCTTTACAGGGACATTCTTGTTCTTCAAAACACTTGGCACTAAAAAAAAAGTACGTCTTAGCTCTTTCACACAAAGTGATCTGAGCTTATTGTCTTTGTTCTGGCTGCGCTTTGTACGCATCTACTTTTAATCTTAGATCCTCAGATGCACTATGTTGAATCACTTGAAGATGTCATGTAACGTGTATACTATTGACACTTTTATTGATAACAGAAACTAGCAGGCAATTCTTGAGACTGTCGGCAGCTTTATTAAGACCTTAAAAAGAGAAGAAGGGATTACAATGCACGTCTATTTACTACAGAGATATCTGCTCACTAATGCTAATATAAAGAGGCTGGTACCACATTGAAAAAATTGAATGAAAAAGAAATATAGACTGTTCTATAATAGAAAAACGCATCAAAGGCGCATATATATAGGTATTTATCAATTCTTTTCGGCTTGCTTCTTTAACTTGGAATGAAGATAAAAAACAAAACCGTAAGAGGTTACGTTTTGTTTTTCAAGATATTTAAATTTTATAGAACAGAATGCTATTCGCTAATGTTTCAGTAAATGCAAATGAAAGAGACATACGCTCAGACTTCATATTTGCTGGTATTCAAGGCCAGTTTTCTGTGACGACAAGCCTACGATCGAAATATTGAAAAGAAGACAAAACAAAACTGACTATCTAAGAAAAAGTATAGTCTTCTATGCAAAGAATTTATTTAATGTTTGTGCATATTGCCACAACATTTCAATAAGCCAAATCTGAAAAAGATGAGTAGTGACCTGCAAATGAAGCTTTAATTCATGTTTGCCTTAAGAAAAAGATGTGCCCCTCAAGCAAACATAAATAATCCTAAGATCAACGAGTTCTTGATTGTAACTATCTCTCTAATGGCAGATAGGCGCTATTTGCTTCATTCGTCTAAACACATTGTCTTTTTTTTTTACAGAGGATGTTTGTCAAGGATTTCGAAGTAATTTTGCAAGATATTTCACACTGTCCGGTAAGAAAACATGATTTTTCCGGCTTAAATTGCTACAGAAACAATCCCTCTACATTGGGAAGGTGGCAATAGTGTGGGTAATGACTCCATATCTTTCTTCATGGAACTAAGTTGTTACAAGTCTTTTTTTCGCGCAATGAAGAGTTCAGATAAATAATAATAATAGTTAGAGAAGCTGTTTGAAGTCAACAGCTGTTGACTGATTAGTGCAAATGGTTTTTAAATTGAACTACCAAACTTGACACTTTTCTTTCTTATGTCTTTTTACTATCATTTTATTTTTGACAGAATGACATGTAGGTTGTATGCTTTTGTCAGTATGCAATAAAAAGTTTTAAGAAACTTCTAATCAACTTCCATCTTAAGATAAGTCGTCAATTATATGAAAACTATGGATGCTCAACCCATACCCTTCATTAGTACTGTATTAGATGCTAAGAGCAATGTTTCAGCCGTAAAAAAGCTTTGCACATTCATGAACAATATCTCCATCCATGCTCTTGGAGTTGTTTATCAATCAATTGTATATCAGGAGTACGCTTTATTTGTTCTCCTTGTTCACCAGACCTCTCGTCCTATCAAGCAACTTCAGTCTAAAATAAAATCCAAGATTGGGCAACATACTTTATGAAGTACTTGAAAATTCAATCGCATATCGAAGTCGTAGTGAGCCATGTGGCAATTGTGGTATGTACAACCCACAATTGAGAATTGAAAGATTGCGTCCTTACAGCACTTTTTTTATTCACTAGTTCTTGTAAAAAAAGTGTTAAAATACAACATTTGCAATTGGAATAAGTTAAGGAAAAGACTATCAAATTTATTTACAAATATGTTAATCGACATAATCATACAACAAATACAAAGAATAGTGCCTATAAATGCAGCAATAAAATTACAATAGATAATTATATATTAGGCCATAGAGCCATGTGATTGGTTTTTCGAAGCTTCTTGTTCATATCTTGCTTTGACTTCAGAAAGAATGTCTTCTTTTTGTTGAGCTATGCGATCAGAAAAGAAATGATTGGCATCACGATGAACTGCTTCATCGGCCCGAACGGCAAGGACTACATCTCGAATAGTAGCACTAGGATGCAAGTTGTAGTATTCAATAGCAACTTGAGGTGCTGGACCGTTCTTTAAAATACCGTTGTCAATGTCTTCAAGGAAATGTGTGTAGGATATAACTGCTTCTTCTTCTAAATAACCACACATACGATGTGCTACCTTTGGTGAAGCAAGATAAAGTAAAAAGTAAGCATTGAAAAAGACACCTTGGGCACCCAAAACAAGAAGACGGTTCCATAGCGATGGTTCTAAGCATTTGATCCATGTCATAAGATGCATACGTTCGTTTTCAGCTTCATGTAGCAAATGGGAAATCCAACCATTGTCATTTTTCATTGATCGTAGGCTTTTCATATGTCGCAGCATTGCACCAACCATACCGGGTACAGCAGCAATAGTTTCAAGCATAACAGCACGCATATAATGATTCTTGCCAAAATAAGTATCGGGAAGTGTACGAAGGAACTTAACTGTATAAAGTGCCATTCGGTCGCCCATCGTTTGTGGGACAAAATGTTTGCCAGGACTAAATTCAATCTTTTCTAGAAGCTCGGGTGTCAACTTGTTTGTCTTGAGGAACTCTTCTCTCATAGGAACAGGTTTAGATTCAAGAACCTCACGATAAATATCGCGAGGCATTCTACTGGCAATATCAGAAAGCGCAGCATCTTGCGACTTTTGAGTCGAATTGCTGAATGCACGGCGACTCAAAGCTAAAGCAGTAGGAGCAGCCATTCGGGAGAGAACAGGGACAGCGGCCTTCAATAAGATTTTAGATTGTGTAGGAGCAACACTGATCATTGTTAGATTATTTTTGGAGTAGGGTTGTTATAATTCTAGTAGAAATTTAATTGATACAATGCTTTGAATCAAGTGCACTTGCTTGTATTTATATACGATCTGTCATCCCTAAGCTTACCGAAACGTCGAAAAATGATTCAATGAATCGGAGCTAGTCTCCGATTTTTTTCTTTTTTCCTTTCATATATCTTCAGATGCTAATGAAAAAATATTGGTAAAAGAAATAACGAATCTTCATCAAGCTTCTGTGAATCAATAAGCATGATCTCTTATTTGAATCTAAATATGCCACTGTGTTCATTCTTTCCTAGCAAAGCAAGTTCGTACACAGTAGGATTGAACCGGGTAAAATTAAAAATTTCGTACTGAATTGACCGGATATAAGTTATAAAAACCTAAACAATAGAAAATCAAGAAAAAAAAAAACTAAACGGACAGTATCCAAAGGCAAATAGTTAGATCGCTACTTTCTCACTTTAGCTTTTGTCTAAAGTAATAAGTGTTGTCATCAAAAACCAACTTAACCAAAGCCCCATAGCAATGTGCGATAATCCAAAAAACCAAACCGTACTCCGATTTTACTCAAGTAATTATCTAAATAAATAATGATATCTTTTATCTTAAAACTCTACACAAGAAAGCTAGTTTTTGTTAGATAATAAATATTATTACTGGAATAGGAATCTGAAGATGCTGATTTAAACTAATGAAAATCATTTATAAAAAAAAACAAATTATTTATAAGCAACTACTCTACTTGAAGGGAGTAATCCTATAGGAGAACCATTGAACATCACCACCCCAATTACCCTATTTAGTAGTTTTTATCACCACTCAAGCATCGATCTTGAGCATCTTCTTTTATTGATAGAAAAGCAACTTGGAGGCGGTGATGAGTTGTGAAAAAAAGAAAGCCTGTTTTTTTCTTTGCCTGGTACAGTCGTCCCCCGATTTAGGGAACGATTTTGGTTCCCTTGACACCGTTCCCTATTTCTCAAAGCAATAGCAGGAAATATACAGCATTAAACTAACTTCGGTTCCCTCAAGACCGTTTCCTCAATCAAAATTGTTCACTATATTTCGTTCCCTAAATTGGGGGATGACTGTACAATCATAAAAATGTTCAAAATTGACGCTTGGGGTTGTGATGTTTAATGGGTCTCATTGAAGCACACTTTACCTAACATCGTGAAATGAAAGGCCTCTTGAATTTATGTGCTGTCATTGTTTTCTGGATTCTACTTTCATGAGTTATATAGATGAGTAGCACATTGTTTTCTTTTGTTTATGATGACAAGACGAAGAGTAGTTTTTATTGCACACGCTTTAGCGAAAGCAGGGTATGTTGCATGTCATCGTGAAAATGCCTTTTTCTATGTTTCGTATTTGAATCAACAAAGATTGCGTTGTTCAATACCCTAAAGAATGCCTATTACAGTTACTTAATTTAAACAAATCTGTACAATGAAAATGTAAGTTAACTAAACTTTACACCAAAGATCCAGAGAATTAAATTAGTAAGATGCTAGTCTGAAAGTCTCTTGTAATAAGGCACGACCAAAACAACTTCTTTTTTTTTTGCTATATAGTATGTAGCTTTTGTATTGCAATACCGGCCCAAGAGCTGTTCTCGTTATATTCTGCTGTGGTTTTTGTTGCAGCTGTAGCAGTTTCTCTAATTGTTGCTTTCAGAGGTGTATCTCGAAGTACAACTTATTGCTATCAATGATCCTGTAGGCCTCTGCCTCTAAAAAGCCTTCTTCTTCTAAATCAGCACGCTGCAAGAACACATGCTTTCTTGCTGCCGAAAAGCTTGTGTTAACGCACTGAATAAAATCTTGGCTTGTTTCCTTCGCTTTGGTTTCTTCTTCTGCACCAAGCTTACTATCTGCGCTCAAACGAAATCAGCTGCCAAAATGACAAGTTGGTATATGCTGCTTAAAATAGTCCTCAAAGTCAGCGTCAATCAAGTCAACAATTCGGGAGGAAGAGAGCTTCAGCACTTCTTCTTTCAATGGAGTCAAATCATTATACATCTCTAGAATTCTCAAGCTTAATTTATCGAGTGCTCTGCTGGTATCATCGCCGCTAATTGATTTCAAGGCATCAATGTGTTTTTTCAGTTCTTCCAAATAGTAAGCAAGTCCTTATTCTTCTTCTTTTCAAAAGCGTACAACCATTAGAACATAGATGATACAATGCCATTGATGCTGTGAGCCTATAGGCAAGCTCAGTAAGGTAAAACAGAAATGAGGGAACTATGAATGGCTTAGCTTACCCTTAGTTTTTTTTTCCAAATACTGATATCGTAGGCGATGTGACTTGGCTCGTTCAGTTCTAGTTAGAACCCTTTCAAAAAGTCATAGAAGCAATCTCACCATCTGTTTGTCAACTCGCACAAAGTACAGTCCTCATCGTCCATCAAGTCAAAATGCTCCTCAGCAAATCGATTTAACGTGGGGCCACTAGCAGGTTTGATATAATAACAAAATTCCTTTCCTCTGGGATACATTGCAGCCAATGGAGCAAAAGAGTAACAAGAAACGATGACATCAGAGAAAAACAGAGAGAAAAACAGAGAGAAAAACATAGAGATAAAGATAGAGGAAACGATGGAGAGAGAGATAGAGAAACAAAAAATGAAAAGCAAAGATAGATGTATGTGTCCAAAAATAATCATATTCAATAGCATGTCATTTTCTATCCAACGATGATATATGCTTAAGTGGTGCTCCAACTGATCTAGAGGCTCAGGTTGAAAGGGTATATATTACTGTTTATAGTAACATATCAATTATAAGAAGCGCTTTGCTACAGAAATTGTGCGCAATGGAATCAGATCTACTGTTTGGAGACGATTACCTGTTTGAGGCAATAGGGAAGAGGAAAGTGCTGAAATCAAAAAACTGATGATTTGGATGCGAAATCTTATAGATAAAGGAAATTCATAATTTGGATTTGAGGTAATGCAAAAATTCTTTTCCGTTTAAGGCAAAAGACAATTTGAAACACCTCTGGAATTAAGGAGCTGATATAGCAATGGTTGACTCTCATTAGGCCTTACGTTCAATTTGATAGGCTCCTTCAATATCTGAAGGAGGTGCTTCTATCTTGAAGTTAATTTGAGAAACTAAAGATGTTAGAGTGTATTTTGTGGCTACTGGTTCATGTACGCTACAAAAGGAATGTGTCGCATCAGCATCACTAACCTGTCTATTAGGTCGTCTAAGCTTGAGAAAGTTATAATAATCTGTTACTGACGAAGTCGGATTGTTCCTCTGAAGAGTGTCCAATATGCTTCGCTGGAATTACATCTCCGATCTCAGCGAAACACTCATGATTGCCAATTGCCTCTGTGCCGTCTTCTAAAATTGTTGCAGGTGGTTGCTTCAAATGGCAAACAGCTGACATGGCACTTTTTGTAGTACTTGAAACACTTTTGCGAAGCCAAATTAGGGCAAGCGCTTTTCCTATGTACAGCCTGTCTACAGTAAATGCAAATTAAGTCACCTCCACAAAATCATGCTGATAACATGATATCACATTTTTCTATAAAGAGCTGCCATTGCAAATGCTGAATAGCAATCCAGATTTCATAACTTTTTGCGGCTGCTGTAGTTCCATCGATGGAAAAGATGATTTTTCTAATGAAAAGTCTTTGAAACACATGTTTTCTTATCTGATGCACCTGATATTTTAAACTGAATTGGCAACTCCTTTGAATTTTGTGTGTGATCTATATCATGTTACAATTCTCAAGGCATGTAAGATTCTCTTCCCAATTGTCTTCATCAATCTGTTAAATTTTCATAGCTTTTTTGAGGCGGCTATTTTCGACACCATAGATCACGAAAAGCTCAGCCTTAGAATTAAGAACTATTTGCAACAAAAACACCTTCTCGCTTTCATGCTCACATTGATCTATAACAAAGCTTAGCAAATATTGGCTCTCGCTACTAACATGTGTTCTACTTTGAAAGATTGTATTTGTTGAGAAAAAAACAATATTCCATCATTTGTTTAATGTTGTCTTTTTCTCTTGGTGAAACAAAGGTTACCTTCAGAGTTACACATTAAGTTTTCAGGACTTGGCATTGAAAAGAATTATATTGCTTCATTATGATGTCTTATGATAAATAGGCGATGTATCGTATGCTTAATGATTATTGTTTCTTTTTTTTAAAAAAGATGTGCGGGTCAGTTGAAGGTTGCACATATGATTTCAATATCAGAGACGATCAAACAGCCAGGCCATAATCTACAACAAGTATGAAGATCATGCATTTCAAAATAACTTCGCTTCCAAAGTTTAATACATGCATTTCGAATTTTTGATCAGTTTCTTTGGAAGAAAAAAAGTTATATGCACCCGCATCTCCATTGAAGCTGAGGACTACAATCAAATGCTCTTGTTGTTCTCTTCTTCAAACTCTTTCTTTTTCTTTTTTTACACTTTAAGCTGATTTCAGACTGAACGAATTTAGCCCAAATTATTCGTCTTGTTCAGCAGTAAGAAGGTCTGACGCGAGAAATAGAAATAGGTGTGTTACCTCATCTGTTTCAAAACAATCTTTTCTAGATCAGCGCTGTGTGAGACGTGAAAAATCAAGACCCTCTTATGTGATTTAGATAGATTGATGCTGTGTGTTTGTAGCGGTACCCGTTAATGATCTCATTTTCAGTAAAACCTTAAATCATCTAAGAAAAAAAAAGCTTTATTGTTTGTCTAAATTGTAATTAAGATAATACAGTAAGAAATAAGATATAAACAAAGCGTGTGAGGGGTATTTTTAGCTGATAACACAACCGCTGTCTTGTCTTCGCTTTCTGTACTTTTCAAGATAAGCTATTTGTTGCTTGTTGATAGCACCTCGTCTGTGCTTTCGTATAAATGCAATGGATTCCATGGGGTCCATTCCTTCTTCAATCAATGCAATGGCTACTAGAACAGGTGCTCTGAATATAACATCAATCCGTGAGTTAGTCTGTATGCAATAATGCTACGATAGCAACATTTACCTTCCTAGTCCAGCAACACAATGTGCAGCGATACATGGTTGCTTTTTTCTATCTGATGGCGATAGCGCCTTCTTTTCGTACTTTTCTTCAGTATCATTCACTGGATCGGGCTGACTTTGCTTAAAGCGAGACTCCACTAGGTCTAGCCATTCGTTGATAATTTCTTTTGATGGCGGTCCACCATCTGAAAAAGTCCAGTCATGTACTTCGATACCATGTTCTTTTAAGCTGCTATGAGAGTAAGTTGCGTTACAACATCGAACAACATCAGTTACATTACATCTCTCGAATTCCTACAAACACAAATGAGACAATGCTAATAGTAATAAAGCCTTTTCTTTTCGTTTACTTGAATATAAATAGGCAAGTTGTTGATACAAGGTGTATCTGTAATCAAAAATCTTAGGTCTTTGTATTCAATTAATGTTGGTGGGTGCAATAGCTGTTTTTGTATCTTGTTGTATGCAGGCGGTTTGAGCATATCTTTCATCTACAAACAATCAAGTGTTCTATATATCAGTAAGATATGTATTTATTTTTCAGAAAAAAAAGAAAAAGAAAGAGAGAAAAAGGGGGTAAAATAGAATACTGTGCGCGCTGTTTGATTTTATTCGTTTCACCTATTGCATAAAATTAGACTTTTTCTATTCTGTCCAGAGCCAGATGATGTACTTGTGCTATCCTGGTATGAAATACACTTTGGTCGATATCTGATGAGATTTAAGTCTCTATAGCAAATAAAAGCCTTACAATGTGCGTTTCAAACACTCCATGTATGATTATCCCAGTTGATTGTGATTTACATAGTCTTTGCATGAACGGTAAGAAGTTATTGGATCAAATTTAGACATTTTTGTGAAATCAATATTTTTATTTCATGCTATCAAAGCACACAATTTGGCAGCCAAATAGCAGACATTATAACAACTATGGCTGCTTGTGCTAAACATATAGTTTATTACTTTTGTGGACTCGTCGTCTATCTTTGCAATGGTTAAACACTATTTGTTTGTTAATCAGAATGAATGCCAAGAAAAACTACTTGCTTTATTTCTTCTTCTGCATTTGATTTACAGGATATTTGTATACTTTTTTCTTGTAAACAGAGCTAATATATATTGTATACAAAAGAAATGGTTGATACAATGAATTGTTGTGCAGTTATAGTATTCTGTAGTCGTTGTTTTCTACCTCAGAGTATTATGCTCAGCTACGAAACCATAAGAATCAACTGAAAGGGGGGAGGGGTAATTCTGATCAAAAGATAATGGCTATCACCCAACCCTAATTGAAGAGGTTCTCCTTATTTAGACTTTTTAATGCCTGGTACTTGCACTATAAACTGTTAGCTTGGAAATTTTTCAACATGTTAACGTGTTTGGGGTTAGCTTTGTCAGTGTTGCAGTCGATATTCAGGAATGAATTTGAGCATCATGTCATAGATGGAAGATTAACATTTATCGTTGAAAGAGCCAAGAAAAATAAACCGAGTATCTTCGTCTATTACAGCGAAGATTGTTATTAGATCAGCATACTTAAAGAGTAATTTTCTGTAAAATAGATGAGTGAGAGCTAGTACCACACACACTCTCTCTCATTGTGTTGAGGGCGAGCACATATAAAATTAAAAAAAAAAGTTACTCAAATATGTATTTTTTGATTACTAGTACTTCTCTGATTGAAACCGTACAACACTCTATGATTCAGGTGTTTAAAAACATAGCACCATAACAGTAACGACGAGTGCAATAGTGCTTCTTAATCAGAACCAAACTGTAATACAGTAGTCGCTCAATCTGAGAGTGTCTTATTTAGAAGTATGTTCAATATAAAAGTAGTAATCTTTTAACTTGAAAATCGTTTCAAGCGCTAAAGCACCATTCAATTTAAGAGTATCGCAATATAAGACTACATTTTCAGAGAATATGAACACTCTCAAATAAAGCGACTATTGTACATGCTCTAATAAAGAAAGTTCAAGTGGCTAAGCTAGTCCAATTGACATCTTTTATAAAGAATAAGAAAAAAGGGTCTTTAAACTAAGCAAGCAATTCATCTGCAGCATATCTGTAGTGAAGATATTTCTCTGTTTTGTTGTCATATACAATCGAATCAGTCTATTTTTATTAACTCGTGCCTCTCTTAAAGGATATTTTGTCGATGGTTTTTCTTTATATGCATAATTTGAAAAGGATTAAAGAAAAGAAAGAAAGAGGCTATCTGCTTGACATTTCTGTAACACATCAACAGTTATCTTTTTCTTTTTAGAAAAGGGAATGACTGATAACCATTTACGTCGCCAAAAGAAGTCAATGTTTATATAATAACCTTGATACTGGGTCTTGTAAGAGATTTCTGTTCTCTATTAACATATCACATCCTTCGCTCTCTTTAAAATAGATGGAACATAGTACTGAACTGCATAAGTATGAGTAGCCTGTAATTGCTCAAGGCAATCATGCCTTTGAACATCTTAAATGAGATCGCATGTTTTGTTGCAACAGTCAGTACAATACGCAAATGAGACTAAGAAGAAAAACGCAGTTGGTGCACCTTGTTTAAACCATTTTGATCAATCCAAGATGTTCAAGGAATTTATTCCTTGAACAGTTAAATAAAATTCAAAAGAAAACAGCCAGTGTGAAGCATGTGGTTTTGTGGGGCATAACAATAGGCTTTTTCACGGTGTTCAAAACAAACATATGCTCGTTCGACAAAAGGCCTGCGTTCATCCATTAAAGAAAAGAAGCGCATGCATACTTGTACATGAGCGAAAGGGGCTTGTCTTTCCCTCCTCCCTTTCTTCACTGATGATTGAGGAGACAACTTGCTGTTGAAGGAGATTCTAATAGCATTTGTGCAAGTGGAATTTTGTTTGAATTCATCATCCTTCGTGAAAACTCAAGCTTTGGCAAAGAAAATCACATGTAGCTTCAGAAGTACTTTTTCTCTATTCGCTTCTTTTTCCGTATCTCTCTCTTTGTCTTTCTTTTTCAAAGGCAAACGGAGATTTAACCCAATTTAAGAAATTAACACAACCATCACTTACAACGTTAGTCGTATTGTTTTAGCTTTTTAGAGATTTTTTTCTAATCGACTGAAGACTGTAGAAGCGAAATAGATGTGGCTGAATAGAATTTGTCATGGTTACTGTCAATCGTTTCACCAGTTGCCCTGAGAAAGGCAGTCTATCTTCAGACATAACTTGAAGAATGTATGGAAAGGCAGGACAAGATAGATACTTGACTTATTTATCAGGATCAAGCCTTGAGACTTTATGAGAATATTGGAATTGAATCGGGAAAGGTAAAATAAGTACAAATGACAAAGTAAACATAAAGCTCACTAAAGACACTTGAGGGAAAAAGCAGTTCGACTATACACCCTTTATTAGAGCCTATATCTGTGGACTTTGTAGCCTATAATGAATTCCTCGTAAGCCAAATTTCATCTTATCGACACTATAAACTTCTTATAAAAAAGAAGAGATAGCTATATGCAGCAGACATGCTATATACACATTTCTATGCCCTATCTATCCCAAACAAAAACAGTACATTCATATTTACAAGTTGTTTGCTGGTCACATTTATTTAATCCCAATCAGGAATGAGTGAAAAGTCATATCCAGGATACTTATAGTATGCGTAATAAGCAATATACAAGTGGTATATACCTAAAGAATTTTAGGTACACGTATTTAATACCGCACTTATCAATGTATATTTATCATCGTTTTACCTGGAACAAACATTATGCTGCCGAGAACAATGAATGGTGTACCTCTATCCAACCACACCTAATGATAACAAGTTAATCTAATGCATCAGCGTACGAATGAATTTTTACTTGCTTCAGACGTGATGGTGCCGATTTTGATCAGGATGCCAATGGCTAACAAAGAACCACCAAGTACAAATAAGAGTAGAGCTAGTCCTATAGCACTCCAGGGAACTTTTATTGTTTTTTGAAAGTTATTAAGGTGTATGTCTAGTTGTGGTATATTTACTTGGCGTTTCTGGCGTTTCAAACTGTGCAGAAGTAAAGCCAGGATCGTCATGAAGTTCAGCAAAGCGTCTCAATCGAGATTTGGATTTAAGAGGATTTCGCATCTTCATTATCTACAGTCTGAAAAATAAAAAGAGAATAAAGGAAAGAAAATGATGTTACGAATAGCTTAAAATGGTAACTGCTACAATTTTGGCCTTACCATAAACCGTAGTCAGATCAAAAAACGGAAGTTTTCCTTCTTCTTTTTGGAGGAATGAATATAGGTTTCAATGAAAGAAAAGAAACTATGGATAAAGATGTTGCTAACTCGTTATTTCGGGCTGTTTGAAGTGTTATTACAATGAAAGTTGGACCTTTTTTATAAGTGAAGATACATCATTACTCATCCTTTGTTCGTTACCAAAGTGTCTATATGTTGACAAAGCACCATATTATGTCCAATAGGGGTATCGTAGCGAGCTTATTCACAAAAACACTTTCAACAATCTAATGTCAACCCCAAAGTAGACGTATGTGTATTTTTTTTGTGAGTGTACTAAGGAATGTTATTTACTGGTATTAAAGCTGAGACATGGCTGATGCATATTTGGTAACAACATCGTCTGTTTTATATATTCGAAAACTAGATTGTCCTGCCATCTTCTTCAGTAAGCAAATTTCGTATTTCGTTGTGTTTACTAAGCTGTCTTTCTCCATAGCATAGCTTCAATAGAAAGCTAAAGAAAAGACTTAAAAGAGGGGATTATCAATATCATGTCCCTGAATGAAATCAGATTACTGATATGTCACAAACAGTAAAATTCCAACAACTTTTTATATCATCATAACAATAACCTTGTAGTCATCCTATTTAACACTTTTTCTCTTACTCTTTATTTTTTCCATTTCTTTTTCATAAAGCCTTTTCCTTTCTATCTTATTATGATTGATATGGCAAAGCTGTCGCCAAAATGTTTAAGACAAACCCCATTTCTATTCATTACTATTATCTTGGCTATTGTAAGTACAAACAATGCATGAAAAATGATGTTACTGACAAATTTTAAAAAAAAGTGTGGATGGATTATTGCATTTTCAGGTGCTTGTATCCTTAAGGTGTTACATGGTGCATGGTGGGTCATTGTTTATCAATTTTGTATTGTATCTGGTCACTTGCTTATCTTCTTAACTGGTTCAACTAGAGAATATCGAATCGTTGTATGTCACCCTATAACGTATCCCTTTTTTTTTTATCTCTAAACTAAAGAAAATGTTGATATAGATGGTGGCTGTATTGGCATCTAGTATTCCTATGCTAACTATTCAAGTAGATTATGTTGTTCAGCTGACAAAGACAAGCATACCATCAGTTCCTGGCAATGCTTATGTGTCAGGATACATCATTTTGATTATTGTTCATTATGCTTGGTTGTTTGTTCTAGGAAGTGAAGAGACAACATGGTTGGGTAGACTAAGAGAGTCAGGCGATTACTTTGGAAAAGGCCAGATAAAACCAGAAGACATTGCTGAGAAGACCATACAATACGAGTCTCCTACTCAGTTAGTTGCCACTAGATTTGCAGAAAGAGGACAGTCACTAAACGCATGCAAGTGATCTATCTAATTATCTATCTTTTTGTCCAACTAACTTATCAATTCATTAGCCCGCACCAATATCGATAGTTCTAATCGAATTAGTTATGTAGAAACAAAATACAGTAGTTCGACTCCAAACGTTCACTTTTCAGCATACTAAAATTCATTTAGATGAATGCTTTGGCATTTTATATGTATCATGTCGTGATTTGAATTTGTTTTGTTTGAAGCTTTCTTAAAACCTATTAAAGCAACTCTCCCTGCGGCTCGTAGAGAAACAAGAATAGCTTCCATGATCTCTCCCCATCTTTAATTCATACTAAAATGGAAACAACCATGCTTTTGCTAATTGATAATGAGAAAGTATAGGTGTATTTCTATGCTATACGTGAGTCACGCAGTTCGATGGTATTGATACACTAAAACGGACATTTACGTATAACATGCAGCTGAATTGAAGAGTCAATAAGAGAAGAAAAGAGAGACAACATACCTCGATACCATGTCTCTAGGGCAACCT
>JAIWNI010000161.1:0-41459 GCA_025331435.1 Choanephora cucurbitarum | reverse complement strand
CTTTACCTTTGACCAAAATAGTTCAAATTGGATTTAGAAATGTAGAGTAAGAAGGAGAAAGGTGGGCTTGTAACCACGCTTCAGTATCGCTTCTCGAACTTCTGATACTTTATGTACGGCAACATTGTCCATGACAATGTATTTGCCTTTCATATTGTGCTTATCCGAAGTATCCATAGCACCTTCAATAAACTCTAAGAAATGCTCACTGCGAGTTCCAACTTTAGTAACAATAACAACTTCGTCAGAAACTCCATCGTTTCTCTTTCTCTTCTTGTTGGAGGCAACCCTTCCTTGCATAACTTTAGGTTTGCGCAAAGTCAAGTCAATCACTCCCTTCTCACAAATTGCTCCAACAATTGTTACAGTTACGCCTCTGTTGTTCGGAAGCTCGACTTTAGCAGGCTGGCCTCTTTTAGATTTTCCAAAATTGCGTCTTATGTGCAAGTTGAAACCCACTTCGTCGATAAAGACGCCGTTCTTCTCCCAGCTCATCTCCTTATCTGCCTTCCACTGCAATACTTTTTTTTTCTTTGCTCCAGAGTTGCATCAGCATTTCTGGTCTTGATCAATTTCTCTAACTTTTTCAAAGTCAAACTGGCATGCATCGTCAAGTGATAGTGCAACGAAGAAAGAGATATACTTCTCAAGTCTGGAAAAGCAGACAGCAGGGCATCTCTTGCTTCCTATAAAACTGCTGCAGCGTTTTTTTCATAAAAGTCAATCACTACAGACGTATGCTGAGCGTTTAGCTTCTTGCTCACGCCACCTTTCTTTACTCTCACAACACCAGGTGAACGCTTTTCTTCGTCGTCCTTATACAGCTTAACGTAGTGCTGTGCAATTATTACCGCAATACCAACAAACAAACCTGCTTGTCTCGCTGACATGCCCTGCTTTATAAGAAGATCTAGAAGCTCTTGCATTTGCTTAGGGGTGTAGGAACGGTTGTTGCCCCTGACTATATTGTTTGAGGAAGCCTTTTCTGTTTTGACAAACTCAACTGTCTTTCCATTTTTTGTTGACTTATCAACATCATCTTAAGCTTGAAAGAAAGCGTCTAAATCCATCAAACGCTTCAAGCTAGGCTCTGTTTCAACTTTCTTCGATTTTGGTTCGAGATCGCGTTCAAGTTGCCAGTGATGTTATGCCACGGCAACAGTTTCGTACAAATCCTGGCTATGTTCTTCAACTTCCATTGGATCTGCACATGATAACTCTTGGTTCAAATTGAAACAATTTGAGAATTCCTCAGGGATGTTTTCAGACGACATGGTTAAAGAAGTACGCATAATTTTTTTCTGTAAGAACAAACTTTTTTTTCTTCATACCCAAATAAAAACTTTGATGAGCATAACTGGAATGCCGGGATGCGAAGATTAAAACAGCGTGCGCAAACAAAAAAACCCAGTACTCAAAAATCAGTATATGTACTGAAAAATCAAATTAAATAATACACTATCACGTGATTTGAGTTGTTTTTTCTTTGCGCATATTCGACTTTAATCGTCCATTTAAGAAATATTTCGTGTATTTGCTTCTCCCTTTCTCTCTCTCTTAAAAAGTTAAAAATGAATAATCAAATAATTGTTACTCCCAGAATTTGTTCAGGTTGTGGTTCTGAATTTATCCACTCTAGATTTTCAACATGCGATACCTGTCGAGTAAGTTACAATGAAGTAATGAGGCTTTGATATAACTGGTTTAGCTCATATTATTATATGTTTCAGGAACGTGGAAGAATTAGAACTGCAAACAAAAGACGGAATAATGAAATTCCTAGACGTAGAGGACGATCCGTTCAACTTCCTGCTGCATTCATTTCTAAACTCGGACGTCTTCAGCCTTTTGATCTTGGTCTAATGGACAAAGTATGTGCTGACTGCGGTGCTAAGCACTGGGAAGCTGAGTTGTCTTCTCAGTGTACATCTCAAAATAAGTTTTGGATGAGTTGCTGTAAGGCTGGTGCAGTAAGGCTTGAAACCCTTCAATCACCTCCTGATTTTTTAAAGACTTTACTTGAAGAAATGAGTACAAGAGGTCGTCTTTTTGGAGACAATATTAGAAGATACAATGCGGCTTTTGCTTTTACCTCTTTGAGATGCGAAGTTAGCAATATTAACCTTAGCAATATGCCTTTCCAAATTCATGGCCAGATGTATCATATGCAAGGTTCTCTTTCGTCTAAGCAAGATACCAATGCCAGATATGCTCAATTGTATATCTTCGATCCTCAGTTTGCAGCTTCAGTCAGATCAACCAATAACAATGATTTGAATAGGGACATCTTAAGTAATTTATCTTTGATGCTTCATGAACGAAATCCCTTTGTTAGATTGTATAAGACTGCACATGAACTTCTCATGAATACTGAAAACAGTGAAAGTGAAACTCCTTTTGTTCGAATTTGTCCACCGATGAGAATTGAGTTAGTAGCTGGGTCAGATGGTCGCACTGAAAACCTTCCTACTTCTGATGAAGTTGCGGGGATTATCCTACATGAGCATGATGCTGAAGGTTTCAGAGACATCCGTATCTATCTTCGTGATAGTGAAGATGTCTACTCTTACACAAACATATCACAGAATCATGCCTTGTCCATGCCATTGCATTATACACTTCTGTTTCCTACTGGTGATTTGGGCTGGCATTGGGGCTTAAGGTTAGATGATGAATCAACCCGTTTAACGCAAAGAGCTTATTATCGCTACAGACTGCATCAAAGAGCAAACCAATATCCAATTCTTTTCTTGAGTAAAAGATTATTTCAACAATACTTGGTGAATGTTTGGGCTATTTGCGACCAAAATAAGCTTGACTGGATTAGAAATCATCAATCCAATATAAGAGCTGATCTCTACAACGGTCTTCAAGATGCGCTCATCAACGACAATGTTGATCCTGCCTCTTTAGGACGACGTTTTATCCTGCCCAGCAGCTATACAGGTGGCCCCCGATTTATGGTCAACCTCTATCAAGACTCAATGGCAATTGTTAGATATTTCGGCAAGCCTTCATTGTTTATTACTTTTACTGCTAATCCCAGGTGGATAGAAATCCAAAGAGAGTTATTACCTGGACAAAATGCCTCTGATCGGCCTGATTTAGTCGCAAGAGTCCTTGACTTGAAAGTAAAAGCATTGTTGAAAGATCTGAAAACGAAACTAGTTTTTGGATCATACAAGGGCTTAGTAAGAATTATCGAGTACCAAAAACGTGGGCTTCCTCATCTGCATTTACTTTTGTTCTTAGATCCCATGCTAAACATAGACACTTTAGATAAGATTGATCAAATCATTTCGGCTGAGTTACCATGCAAGGAATCTGATCCTGAGCTCTTTGATATTATTACTAAAAACATGGTCCATGGTCCTTGCGGTGATCTCAACCCAAAGTCTCCGTGTATGGCCAAAGATAGCAAAGGCCGGCTTAAATGTACCAAACGTTTTCCAAAAGCTTTTGCGGAAGAAACTGTATTGAGCGAAAACGGATATTCCACGTATAAGCGATCAGCGACTGTTCAGTCCTCACACACAACTCCCAATTCTTTAAGACATCGCAGTGACCGTTTAGATATCGACAACAGATGGATTGTGCCCTATAATTCTTATCTTTCAAAAGAGGATATGGCTCATATAAATGTTGAATGCTGTCAAGGTGTTGCTGCCATTAAGTACATCAACAAATATGTCTACAAAGGCTCCGATCGTACAACACTAAGGCTGAGTGATACAAGAGATGAAATAGAAAAGCATCTACAAGGAAGATACATTGGTCCAACTGAAGCATTCAGGCGTATTTTTCAATACAAAGTTCATGAAGACGATCCCACTGTTACCACTTTGGCCCTTCATTTTCTTAATGAGCAGCCTGTGTACAGTCAGACGAGAAAAAATTAGTAATTAATTATCCGACATGGTTGTTTTAGATGAAGAAATAGATAGTACCTTTGACCATTCTATCTTATTCGTAATAAATACCCCTTTCCATGAGCAGGTTTTCTTAAATGTATAACGAAGGGATATTTTACGCAAAAAAGCGAAAAAAAAGGTTAAAAATCAATGTTTAAAACAATTAGTATTTTATTGAGCCAACTTTGGCATCAAGAAGCATTTGCATGCGCTTAGGCATACTTTCGACAAGTTTATCAATATAGCTTGTTTCTATCTTGATCCAGACGAATTCCAAGAGTGCTTTGGTAGCAATTGAGCTTCTGCGGTTTGCCCATTTTTTATGAAAGTGCTTTTTCATAATATACCAGAGATTCTCGATCGGGTTCAAATCTGGTGATTGAGCAGGCCACTTCATCTTCACAATACCATGAGCTACCCTCCAGTTTTCAGCGGCTTTAGCTCGGTGGATTGGAACATTATCTTCCATTAAAATGGCATTTGGAATGCTTTGATAAAAATTAGAGCAGGGCAGGCTCGTATACAATGTCAACAAAATGTTGACTTGTTCGTTGATTCTTGGGCATGATAATCAAAGGGGACTTCTTTCCACCACAAATGGCACCGGAAACCATCACTGAGGTCCTGCCGCTTTTAAACGAAGCCTTGATGCAAGACTTTTTGTATTTTTGAAGCGTCGTCTCCACACCTTCTTCTTTACGACATTTGCTCCAATTTGGAAACTGGATTCGTCTGTCCATATGACCCTCTTCCACTGGTCTACAGTCCAATTCAAATGCTCTTTGGCAAATTGATACCTCGCTTTTCGTTGCTTTTCAGTTAAGAAAGGCTTAACAACAGCAACTCTTTTGTGTAGCTTGCTTTCATGCAGATGCTTAGAGATAGGCCAAGTGCTGCATTTGAGCCTGGAGTTCTGCCAATGTTGCCTCTGGATTTTTTTCAACAATACGCAAAAGGTGTGTCTTGCTACGTTCATCCATTTTTTGGGGTTTTCCAGAACCTTTCTTTCGCTCAAAAGTACCACGATTACAATTGTCTCTAATAATATGACCGGCAGTTGAAAGTGGTACTCCAAGAGTTTCAGAGATTTGTTGGTGAGTCCAACCTTTTTCAGCGCGATCGACGATACGAATCTTAGTTTCGAGGCTCCAGTGAGGCATTTTGTGGTGGTTTTTTAATAAAATGTAGAAAGTAAAGCAAGATATAACGATGTGTTTAATGATTAATTAATGACGACCATGATTTGCGGACAATTAATTACTAATTTTTTTTCTCGTCTGACTGTACTTTCCAGATGATGCAACTGCACCTCAAATTCAAAGCATTTTAGAAAATAGTAGCTCAATGTTGATTGCTTACTTCAAATACTATGAAAACAACCCGGCAAGTCGAAAGCATTTGTATCAAGATTTCCCAAACTATTTTGTTTGGAGGCAAAACTCAAAAAGCCGGGTTCTACGTAAGAAAGGCTTTGCAATTGGAAGGATTCCTTTTTGCAGTCCTACATGTGGCGAGAGATATTATCTAAGACTTCTTTTAGTCAATGTTGCAGGTTCCAAGTCATTAGATGATCTAAAGAATGTCAATGGATTTCAATGTGCAACCTTCATGCAAGCATGTGTTCAATTACATTCAATTGAGGATGATTAAGAATGGACGAAATGCTTTCAAGAAGCACATCTCTTTTCCTCAGGTCATAGCCTTCGCAATTTGTTTGTCACTGCTTTAGTTTTTGGACAACTCATTGATCCCATGTCCCTTTGGCTTGAATTTCGCGATTCCATCTGCGGTAATCTACAGTGCAGGTTGCAACAGATGCTACCTGAACACACTCTGCTGTACATGGCAACAGTTGTATCGGAATTTTACAACGAGCAAGCCTCAATGGACTATGGCCTTCATCTGATTGAAGAAAAGCTCAAAGATTTTGGCAAATCTCTAAGCAATTTTGAGCTGCCTTCTAACATGTACAATTGGGTGACTGAGTTGGGTCGGATCAACACAGAAGGCAGTAATACTGGTAACCCTCTCATCGATGAACAGCTGTTGTACAACCATCAAGATGAAGAATTGGCATACAGATCCAAGTACGAAATCTTCAATGCAGATCAGAAACAAGCCTTTGATTTTACAGTTCACAAGTTGCAGTCTTTTGATTCAGCAAGTGCATCCAACTCTTCTGATTCTGATAACAACATGTGTTTCATTTTGCACGGACCTGCTGGTACCGGTAAGACTTTTGTCTATAACACCTTATGCAACTACTTGAGAGGTCAAAAGAAAATTGTTTTGTGTGTTGCTTCGTCGGGTATTGCTTCATCGCTTTTGGTTGGAGGTCGTACCTCTCATTTTAGATTTAAAATTCCTCTCAAGCTGAACGAGTCATCGACATGCAATGTTCAAAAGAATGATAAACTGGCTGAATTACTTCGCCGAACATCTTTGATCATTTGGGACGAAGTTCCTATACAAAACAAAGCATGCTTTGAAGCTGTCGATCGTACTCTAAGAGATGTTTGCAGTAATCAATTGCTTTTTGGTGGTATTTCTGTTGTTTTGGGTGGTAATTTCGCTCAAATCCCTCCTGTTGTCAAGAGTGGAACTAGAACTTCTATTGTAGAAGCTTCTATCAAGCATTCATATATTTGGCGTCAAACACAAGTTCTTCACCTTCATATGAATATGCGTGTCGTAGGTACTTCATCAAATGATATCCATTTCTAAAAATGGCTTCACTTGATGACTTACAATACCATAATGCAAAATGTAAAAATACCTCTCCCCCAATATATATCAAGAATGCATTTTTGGGCGATCTTATTGCTAAGGTGTACTCTTCTGAAAGCCTCATACAAGCACTTGACAATCCAAGTCTACTCAACAAATCAGCCATTCTTAGTTATAAGAATAGCGTGGTTGATTCAATCAATGAAGAAGTGCTCAAATTGATGTCTGGAGAACCTATCACATTGATCTCTGCTGATAAAGCCGATTATTTAGATGAAGAAAACAACAATAATGAGGTTTATCAAGTTTAATATGAGTACTTGCAAACGCTGAATCCAGGCAACTTTCCTCCTGCTAAGTTGACCTTAAAGGTAGGCTTTATTGTAATGCTACTTAGAAACGTGAATCCCCAAAGAGGGCTGTGCAATGGTACGAGACTCATAATCAAAAACATTGGTCAGTATGTGCTTGAAGTTGTAGTTATGAACGATTAAAATGATGGCCATCAACAAATCGAGTTTATTTCTATAACTCTTGCTACTTTTGAAGATGACTACCCATTTATTTTGTCAAGAAAGCAATTTCCTATCAAACTGAGCTTTGCTATGGCTATTAACAAATCTCAAGGTCAATCACTAACAAATGTAGGAATTGATCTTCGTTCTCCTTTATTTACTCACGGTCTGTTATATGTTGCTTTCTCTCGATCAACCAATCTTCAAGGAATCCATATTTTACTTGAACCTGAAGCACAAAATCATCAACTGTTATGCACAGATAGCTATATTGAAAATATCAATTACCCTGAATTGCTTTTATAGATAGCAAATAAATTAATTTTTTAGAATACAATCTGTCGTTGTCTCATTTTGAATTGAATTGTGTGGTGGTGCGTGTGGTGGTGCGAGTGGTGGTAGGTGGGGGTGGAGGTGTGTGTGGGGGGGGGCCAGGGTCCAAACCGTGAGGCGACGACGGCCGTAAGCGAGCGTAGCGGGTAGGTCGGCTAGTTAAAATAGCGTACGCAAATTCAATTCGAAAAAACATTAACACACTAAAAGCTCCTTCGTATATTCATCACTAGAATATAGTTTGAGAGCAACATATTACTACTAGCACTACCAACCTTCTTTTTAATTTCTCCAATACCTTTCACTGTCTATGACGTCCCGGGGAGATATACCTTGGGCAACAGTGGCTGCCATTGGCAACCAGATGCGCATTCCTTATTCACCGCGATCTGGTGTTCAAGAGACGCGTGTTAAATATGTTCCTGAGACCCTATTCAGTTCTCCAGATTTTGAGTCTGAGATTATCAATCGCAGAGCTGCTAGTTTGGTCCAACAGGCACTTACAGATGGCTCCGTCTTATTCTCTTTTCCAGCTGGTATGTTTGCGACACATATCGACACTTACAGGTCAATTCGGGAAAACATTGGGCCGGTCACAGGGTTTCAACATTTGAGTGGATACACGTCCAACCCTGGAAAGGGAGATATGCTCATCGAAGCTCGCTTTGTCTCTGGGGATGATCGCCGCAAGGCTATGGAACAGGGTATCACCATTGGAGCCCGTAACTTTGTTGGTACTCCCACCTCAAGTGGAGCTCATGCGAAAAATTTTGTTCATGTGGCTCTCACTTTGCTTCACATCCCAGCGGAGGGAGAGTTATTGCAGGGCTTAAAAGATTCCCTACAACATTATGGTACTGTCCATCAAATTAAGCAGTTTACTTGTGAGGGATTTTTCGATGGCAAGATTAGCTTCGTAATCGACACTCATACTCCAGCATCTTCAACGAGTTCAGGTGCGACAGTTCCCATTCAACAGCTCAGTCGCCAACTCTATTTAAGCTTCTGGAACAAGCATGCCCCAGCATCTTTCAGGGGCGCGGCTCCGATTTGCTTTTATTGTCGACAAGCGGGTCATGTTCGCAAAGAATGCCCTAAACTAATGAATCAAAAATGTTACGGATGTGGAGAGAAGGGCCACACTACACGCTTTTGTAAACAAAAGCGGGATAAGTTGCAGGAGGAGATTGAGGACTCGCCATTGATCGCTGAGTATGAGCAGATCAAGCAGACCCGGGGTGCTATTGAGAGACGAGACCTGAGTGCAGATGTTCCTAACAAGACATATACAGGAGAGGGCTCGGAGGCTTCCCGTTGGGCTCCAGATACGGCCGCTGCTCCAATGAGGGGTATGGAAGATGATTCTCCTAGTTCAGAAGATATAGAGCTGCGATATGAGGCGACCTTAAGTCAGGCGAAGGATATGGATCTGGAAATCCCGGTTCTAGAGCAGAGTTCCACCACGCCGGCGGAGACTACAGCATCATCTCTGTCCGCCCGTAGGGTGTAATGAATAAGTCTTCAATTCGTATCGGCTCTTTGAATGTTCGCAGTATATTCAAAGATGCTCATCCACAACTGCGCAACCATTTTCTCACTCATTTAAAATCACGGTCCCTACATCTCGACATCTTGTGTATCCAAGATGTCCTTCCTTCTCAAGCTGCTGCGTTTACCGATTCTCACTTATCCAAATTTCGTACCTTCCTTTTTCCTAATATGTCTACTCATGCTAACTGGCATACTGCCGTTATATGTCTCAACCCTCAACTTTCTGTCAAAGAGGCGAGGGATTTCATTGATGGGCGCTGCTCTCTGGTCTATATTAATGACCATCGGGATAGTCCCATTTGGTTCATCCTCAATCTATATGTCCCTCCTACACTCACCGAGAGACGCTTATTCTTTGATACCTTGATGTCACAGGTTCCCGTCTTCTCTGACTCTTATGACCAAATCCCGCCTACTTTTATACTCGGGGATCTTAATTCGGATATGACCGATCGTGCCTTTAGAGGACATCCGTTGGTTTCGCCTTGGATGGACTGGCTTTGCGCCCGTTACTCCAATTGCTTCCCAGAGGGTCTACCCACCTTTACGAGTAGCACCAATAGTTCCATCCGTACAACTTTGGACTATGTTTACATCCTATCCTCTGAACAAGCCACCATTAGACATCAGCAGATTCACCATCTACCGTCAGGCTGAACAGACCATAGTCTTTTGTCCTTTGACCTTGCCTTGAATCAAGTGAATATCGGACCTGGAGCTTGGCGTTTTAATCCGTTGTTGCTTCGGGATGACCGCTTCTGCAATTTTCTGGACCAGAGCGTCATCACCTTTTTTGAGTCCCAGGATCTTTCTCGATTGAACATCACCCCACCTGTTCCTCGTCTTCCTCCGGAGGATGGAGCATCGCGATCACCTCCTTCTTTGACTGAGGTAGGTCTGCGACGGGAGGCTTGGGAGTATTTTAAACGGTTGTTGCGTCAGGTGGCACACTCAGTCAATCGCCTTTCTTCTTCTCGGGCTAAGCACGTTGTGTCCCGCCTACAACAAGAGAGGCAAGCATTATTGCGTGAGCTGTCTTCCACATCGCCTACAGAAATTCATACTGATCTGCGGACTCATCTTGCCCGGCTGGATTCTCGAATTGAACAGCTTCTGGAAAGGGAGACGGCACAGTACCGACTGCGCACAGCCACTCGATGGCACGAGGCAGGGGAGCGTAATAACAAGTACTTCTATCGTACACTAAAGGCTCGCCTTAACGCGCAGACCATTTATGGACTTCGAGATTCCACAACAGGAGAGCTACGACAGGATGTCGATGGGATGTTGAGCGAGGCTACTTTGTTCTATACAGATCTGTATGACCCCGAACCTATAAATCAAGACGCAGTGGATACCCTTTTGACGGCTATCCCTTCAGACGTTGGTCTTTCCGTTGAAGAACAATACCTGTTAGTCGACCCTCCCACAGTGGACGAACCACAGGCTTTACTACAACGTGCGCCTTCGGGAAAGAGTCCAGGGCTGGACGGCCTGCCGTTCGAATTGTATCGATATCTGGTTTTCAAGCACACCCCAGTTCTACATCTGCTACTAGCCATTCTTCGGGATGCGTTTTTCGGTTATCTGCCAGCTTCTTGGCAATATACGAGGATGGTTCTTTTGTACAAGAAGGGAGACCCTACTACATTGAAAAACTAGCGTCCTTTATCCCTCATCAATGCTGATGCTAAGATTTTTACTAAACTCATTGCCAATCGACTGAATGTAGTCCTCCCAGATTTGATTAACCCATACCAAACCGGTTTTCTGCCCCAACGGCTGATTTCTGATAATGGTTGGATTAATCATGTGTTGATGTCTACTCTGCGGGCTTCTGGATCTTCGGATGACTCGGTTGCTGTTCTTCTTGATGCGGAGAAGGCATACGACCGTGTTCATCCTGACTACCTTCGTCAGGTGCTTCAGCGGTTTGGTTTCCCCCGGTACTAGTACGCTGTCTATCTACACTCTTCTTTCAGACAAAGATCCGGATATCTATCAACGGTTGGATGAGGTCTCCGGTATTACAACGCCGGGGCCTTCGACAAGGTGATCCTCTTTCACCTCTACTTTTTAATTTGGCATACGAACCGTTGTTGAGATTTATCTTAGCCAGCCGTCTTTTTCGCGGCATGTCTGTCCTTGTGGCCAGTCCAACTCGTCGCTTACTCGCCTCTCCGCTGGATGCTTCACGCCGTACAACACCGGTTGCCCCTCTGAAGCTGTTAGCTTACGCTGATGATCTCGAGATTTTTTTGTCTTCCCCAGACGAATGGCCTTCTCTTTTGGATGCTCTGCACCTGTACTCTCGGGCTTCCAACGCTAGGACTAACATAGGCAAGACTACTATCGTATCGTTAAGTGATGCTAGCTCGTCAGCTTGGATGGACATATGTGACTCGATGGGCATTGCTTGGCATGATGCTGCGTCTCCTTCTGCAGTGACTCTCCTCGGCTACCCACTCTATTCTAGCACGCTTCAACTGGATGATTTTTTGGACAAACTGCGTATAAAGCTGTCGGCAATCTCGGAGCATATCCGATCTCATCGTCTTTCTATGAGGGGGCTTTCAGTTGTGATCGATAGTCTTGTTCTGAGCCGTCTTTGGCATCTCATGCGGGTGATCACTTTACCCGAACCTTTGCTGTCTCAGATCCGCACTATGGTTCGTGCTCTTGCGCTTCCTTTTTGGCCCAAACCTAGTTGGCAAGCTATATGTCGGCCTCGTTGTGAAGGCGGATTAGGTGTCATCGACTTAAAGGATCAGGCTCTGGCTCTTCACCTGGTCTATCTCAAACGTATGATTCAAAACCCTCTCCCGACTGACTTCCTCACACCTTGGCTGCTCAATTACTTCCAAGTAAATACTGGGCATGTCTCCTTTTTACCTATTTTGCTGTCACCCAGCTTGTTCCGGCCATTCTTTCGTAAGGTGTCACCGGTCCTTCATCTTTTACGCCTGGTTGAACGCTTACCATCCTTGACCATTTCGTCCTCGTGGCCACTACACTGGATGCTGGATCCCTTTATTACTACTTCTACGGCCTGGCCGGAATTCTACGCTCCCATTACCAAGAATTCCATCCCATTACCTCCTCAAAGACCTGCTCTGCTACAACTCTGTCACTCAGACGTTGGATGCTAGTCGAGCTTACTTTCGCGCCTCTCGTCCGCTGTTGATTCGACTCTTTGACACTCATTTTCTGTCCGACACAAATGCTCCTTTCTCCTGCGTTCTCCTTCCGGCAATCCAGGGTTACTGTCGCTTTATTGAGCCTAGCCACGAGGTACCTGTAGCTTCTCCTCTGCCTGCGTTCTCCACGTACTTGCCGTCTGTGGAAGAGTGGACAGTCGTAGATGGCCGTTGGGGTCCGTCAGTGGTGTTACAGGCCTCGTTACGTGCTATACGTGAGTTTTGGCAGACCAATCGGACTGTGCTACATTCCTCAGTTCCCCATTTGGTGCCACCGCCTCTCCGGCTGCCAACGTCTCGATGGAAATGTTTTTGGTCGCTTCGCTTACCGCAGAAGGCCTTCAATCCTTGGTGGCGCCTATTACACGGGAGCATTGGCACAGCTGAGAAGTTGCATGCTTGGGGAATTCGTTCCATCTCTTCTCCTCTTTGTCGCTTTTGCGGGGTTGAGGTCGAATCCTTGTACCATTTCTGGGTGGACTGACCCATCAAGTGGGAGTATTGGCAAACGATACTGGGGTATACTGGCCTCCCTGCAGCCTTTCCGTTCCCTTTGACTCTGCGGACAGCGTTGATTTCGCTATCAGACATTGAGTTTCATCTCTGGCAACCCCAGAAACTTTTAGTCCTGGCAGTCGGGCTGAGTGCGCTCTGGCGGTATCACTACCGGTGTATATTTGAACAGAAGGATTGGCGCCAGCCAATAGCTTTCGAATTTTTCTGGGTGGACCTTCCACTTGTACATAGTTAAATTTGATTTCTCAATTTTCGCTGTTTAAATAAGGTCTACACTTAAAACAAAAAAAAAACATTAACACACTAATTCCAAAACGCGAAACCTAAAAAATTCAGATCTAAACAAAAGTATTATAAAATCTTATATTTCGCCAAAACAAAGCTAGGCCGTTTTTAAGCAATATCATTAAAAAAAAATAAAAATATATTATTTATATAAATTCACCACAAAACTTAAAAAATTTTTAATTTTTCTAAAAAGTCAAAGTAAGTAAAATATTTCTTCTACTTTATAAACGTCATTTTTGACAACCTTGTGAAAAATTTGGTTTATCAAAACTAAAAAATTTTTTTTGTTAATTTAAAAAACTTTTAAACAGATGTTTTTTAAATAATTATTAGAAGGCTCAAAAATTTAGAAAAACACAATCAAATATTGATTTGTTTTTGAACATTTATCTGGAAATTTTTTTGGCAAAAATATGGTCTAATAATTAGATAAAATAAAAGTCTTCAAAAATTTATATTTTTATATATTTTTTAATATATGATTATAATAAAGTTGCACCGGTTGCATCCCGCATTTAATTTTATTTTTTATAATTTTTAATCAAAATTAAAGTTTATATTATTATTGTTATTATTTAATTCGAATAAATTTTTGGGATGATTAGATGCATTACATTTTTTAAAGGCGTTTTCTTAGTAGGAGAAGCCCTTTTATTTTAGTCCGCAAAAATTTTGTCTTGTCTTGTCCTGGCATATCACGGGACATAATCGGACAGGACGAGACAAAACAAGAAGAAATAAAACAGAAATCTCACCTTATTTCCCACATTTCCCTTTTTTGGTGATTGCTGTTTAATATTATAGTAATTTTATTTTAAAATTTTATATGTTTGATTGCTGCTTTATCATATATTATGACAGACGACCTAACTCTTAGGGAAAAGTGGTCGAAAAAGACGACTCAACCGAGATCCAGACTTTGTATACGAGACCTACTCTTTGAATACTAATCATAATCAAGATTCGACTGAGAACCAAGATGACGCTGACCAGACTAAGCAATAAACTCCCCTGAAAGACTTAGAAGACAGAATAGGGAGAATCAAAGAACATCACGTCGACGAAGAAGAGAAACTCATACTCCATTAAACGAAGCTCTAATCGAAGAAGTAAGAAGAAGAAACACAGAAAACCGACGATCATCATGTCAAAGAAGAAGAGAGGACACTGTTTCGCTTAGTCAAGCTCAAATTGATGAAGCCTGAAGATGAAATGCTGAAAACAGGAGAGTATCGCGTCAACGAAAAAGGGAGACTAATGCTCCAGAAAATGAAGTTCAAATTGGAGAGGCCAGAAGATGAAACACAAAAAACCGTAGACCTTCACGTCAAAAAAGACGACAACTTGAGGTAAAAATTGATTTTCGTACTGTGGCTTCTTTTAATGTAAAAGTTTCAACTAACCTCAATTTTATTTAAAGAGTGATCAAAATGATACTAATAGGTTTGACCTGGTTGTTCAAAAGTATCAAGCTGAGATTAGAAAGGGCCCAACTGTAGTTTGTGTCTGTTGTGGTGGTCTTTGGTTCCCAGACCAAACTAAATCAGTAACGAAAAATTCATTGCTTGCACGTAACGCAAGTCAAGAGTTCATTGATGATGTGTTTAAATTTAATCAACATCAGAATTCTGATATTTTTTGCTTCAATTGTTCACTATATGTGAAAAAGCTACACAAACCCAAACATTATGTTTCAAATGGACTTGAGCTTCCGGAAATCCCAGGAGCACTCACTTGTTCAAATAGGGTAGAGGAAAGATTGGTGTCGGCTCGTCATATTTTTCAATCCATTTATGCTGTGCTTAGTCTACGCGGCCAGTACAAAAGTAAAGGGGGGCATTGTACATGTGCCTGTGTCAGTCCATAAAACCATGTCTTGTGTTCCAAGATTGGTCACTGATACTAATGTCATTGAAGTCAAACTGACTCGAAGACTAGCATATAGCAACAATTAAATGGCTGGAAATGTAAGTTTAAAAAAAGATTTGGGATACTACTCGCATTCTAAGTCGATCTGCAGCGTATATAAAACACAATATGAAGATTAGAGATTCTGAAGAAGAATACAATCAATTAAGTACTCTGATTGCTCTAAGCCATGAATTCGAGCAATTTGTTTAAGCATTCTCTGAATCAAGTATTGAAAGTGATACTTTGGCCGATGATTTTCATAATGTTTTTATGTGGGAAGTGAACCCTGGTGGTCAAGAAGTAATGTTTGCAGGTGAATATAGTGCAAGGATCATCCAAGAAGATAAAGGTGTGCGCATTGCACCAGCTGAAGGCTACAGTCTAATGCCACTCTTACTTGATAAATATGTTGAGTCACTAGCTTTTTCAACCCTCTTTGGTGGCACAACCGTAAATCCGAAACATAAAGGGTCGCCTTTAAGCTTTAATGCTGAAGCAGAGTCATTAGCTCGTCATCATGATCGAATATTTGCTAAACAACAGACTTCCTTCTGTTTATGGATAGAAAAAAGCAATTGCTGACATTGGCTAGCCATGTAAACATAATGATGCGAATGTCTAAATCAAGACTCGAGAATCCCTTAGCAGTTGACAAAATTCTCATGAATAAAGGATTGAACGAAGCACTCAAGAAAGATGAAGCTTTTAAAGTCCTCTCTAGAGTTAGATCTAGTCCTTCATTCTGGAAAAAGGAACAATCTGATCTGATGGCAATGGTCCGCTAGTTAGGCTCCCCCACTTTGTTCGTTACACTTTCAGCAGCCGAATCCAAATGACCTGAACTGCTAGTGATACCCAAAAAAGTGATAGATGATGTTATCATTTTTGAAGAAGAATCAAATAATCTATCAAGTGAGGAAAAAGCAAGGTTGATTCAATCTGATCCTGTAACATGTGCCAAATATTTCGGCAAAAGGATTCACATTTTGAAGAATACCTGGAAGCCTCCAACTGGTCCATTTGGTAACTTTGCAATCAAAGACCATTACTTCCGCAAAGAATTCCAACATAGAGGATTACCCCATGCGCATATGATGATTTGGTTAGATGAGGCACCAAGCATTGATCTTGAAGCAACGGATCCTCGTATTCGAGAATCTAACAGAAAAGAAGTTTATGATTTTGTTGATACAGTTATGACTTGCAATGATCATCATACTAATTTTGATGACAATTTGAAAGAGTTGATCATCTCAAGACAATCTCATCATCATACAAAAACCTCTTTCAAGAAAAGCAAAAAAAAACAAAACCTGTCGATTAGCTATCCCCATCTTTCCAATGGATGAAACAGTTGTTTTAGACTTTTTACCTGATAGAGAGAATTCTGACTATAAATATTGGCAAAAACAAGTACGAAAATACTCGGATGATAACTACGATGCATCAAGATCTTCTAATCTTACTTTTGAGCAATTCATAAGTATTTTTAACTTAAGCAAAAATGATCATGTGATGGCAGTGAGATCCACTTTTAAAACATCTAAAGTTTTCTTAAAGCGTGAGGTCAAGCACGTCTGTATCAACCAATTCAATGCGAAAATACTTAAAATGCATAGAGCAAACATCGACATACAATATATACTGGATCTATATGCTTGTTGCGCATACATTGTCCAATACATCAACAAAAGTAATAGAAGTGTTTCTGATCATCTTTCTGCTGTTTTGAAAGAAAGCATAGAAAATTAAGATGGATCACGAAAGATCATGAAAGAAATTGCAACTGCATACTATAATGTTAGTGAGGTATCAGCAAAAGAAGCCGCCTACAATCTACTACAACTTCTCATGTGTGAAGCAAGTAGAAAAACTGAGTTTATCGCTTCTGGGCCACCTGAATACCGTAAACGCATGCTCAAGTCGAAGGATGATCTAAAAATGCTGGACAGAAACACGCATGACATATACAAAAAAGGAATGATTGAGTATTATAAGGCAAGACCAGATGAACTCAACCACTTGAGTCTTGCTCAGATTGTTGCAAACTATAAGTATTTCAGTCAAAAAAGAGCTAAAAGAACTGACAACAATCTTGATAATGCCAATGATGATGCTGAGAATGAAGAAAATCCCAGTGATGGAAACAAGTTCATTATTTGAAGGGTTGAGTTAGGCTTTGTAAAGAAAAGAAAGCAAACAAAGGTCATTTGATACCATTTGCAAGCACTTTAAAAGAATCCAGATGTATACTTTTAATCTTTGTTGATGCTGTACTTGCCATGGAACAATGAAGTTGCTGATCTTATTAATATTGATGTTGCCGATAAGTTTGAACAGAACAAGGGTATTATTTTGAGTAATCGAAATAAATTTTCTTTGATTTCTGATGAATCCATTGAGGAGTTCCTTGCCGAAGCACAACGTCAGGCTGATATGGATAATAACGAAGTAAACGAAGATTTGACGAATGAAGACGAAAGACTTCCCAATGTCATAAATCCATTTCGGGCTAGTATTGCCAATGTAAATATGAATAATCTTGACGATAAGTGCAACCAAGGACCAGCAGACTGTGAGTTAAACGTCAATTTTGAAGACAATATGATTGCAGATGATGAACTCGATCCCGATCGATATGTTGCCAATGTGAAAGAAATACAGAAGAATCAGCCGTTGCTCAAATTGATCGATATACTCGGCCAAACAGATTGACCTCTGTCGAATTCTACGACTTGCTCTCAAAGTTGAATATGTCGCAGCGTGCGTTTCTTAACCATGTTAACGAGCATATTTGTCATAACAAAGAATGGCTTGATGGTCCTGCACCGTTGAAACTATTCGTGACTGGTAGAGCTGGTACAAGCAAAAGTATGTTGATCAAAACTCTCTACCAAGCTCTCATCAAACATTATGATGAAGATACAAATCGAGACTTTAATAGTCCTACTGTGCTTCTGACTGCCCCTACGGTTAAAGCAGCCTTTAACATCAATGGTCAATCTGTCCATTCAGCCTTTCACCTTCCAGTTAATCATTCTGAATTAAACGAATTAAGTTCTGAAGTATCTCATTCTATTGGTATGGCTCTGGCTAATTTGAAAGTTGTGATCATCGACGAAATCAGCATGATATCTACAAAACTGTTTTCATTGATCGATAAAAGTTTAAGAGATATATTCAACTCAGAACAACCTTTTGGTGGCAGACATGTTATTCTCTTTGGTGATTTTCTTCAGCTTATCCCCTTTATGGGCTCGTCAATATATTCTGCATTATGTAGCAATGCAGATCTTTTACTTCGCAAACTACGAGTCCAAGAGATTTGGCATAGCTTCAAAGTTCATAGACTAACTGAAATTATGAGGCAGCATGATGATGCATTGTTCGCTCCAGCACTGAATAACATGGCAATAGGATGCATGACTCAAAACGATGCAAACATATTTAGAAGAAGACTGCTCCCAGCTTAACCTCAAGATATTGCAAATGATAAGAACGATTGCATAGTCAGACTGTTCAGCATTAATGATGCTGTTAACAACTGTAATGCCAATATTCTTGCGCAAATTGATGGGGAATGCCTTCAGTCTGATTGTCATGATCAAGTAGTCGGTAAAGGTGCAGTGCTATTGCTAAGCTGAGTCTTCTGAAGTACATGCAAAATGCTGATCTTCCAGCTCACAAAACAATGGGCTTACACATGATGCTCACCCTAAAAGTTGGAGGTCGATACATGATTACCAACAGCTTAGATACTAGTGATGGTTTGATCAATGGAACAACAGGCACACTCAAGAAGATTGACTACGGCTACTACACACTTGTACTTGGTGCTGAACTCGGAAAGCAAGCTATTAGAGTTTGGCTCTTATTAGATGATGCAAACTATGGCAAAGAAATGAGCTGAAATTTCAAACAACCCAAGTTTTAATTTTTTGCCTTCTCCTATTTGGACACCCATAGATCCTGTTACACTTGTTTTTAAACGAAGACTAAACAGTTCTCTTTTAGTCAAAAAGACTCATTTTCCATTGACAGTTGCTGAAGCAGTTACGATTTATAAAAGTCAAGGTTCTACATACAATCGAGTATGTATCGATATTAGCGGTAAAGCTCTAAATCGGTCTCTTCTGTACGTAGCATGTCCTAGAGCAACATCTGCCTCCGGCCTGTACCTTATCGGTAATAAGTCTGAACCTACTAAACCTCCATGAACCAATGATGAGATTACTATCGAGCTAAAGCGACAAAAGACAGTACAGCTGGAAACAGTTTTTGACAAACTTACAGCAAAAAGTGGAAACTATACATATCAATTGGTGTTTCACAATGTTGAAAGTCTAAAAGCTCATGTCGATCAGATCATCAATGACAAGTCATACCTCGTATCTGACTTTCTTCTTTTTGCAGAAACGTGGGCCAACTCACAACATATTTTTTCTCTCCCTGGAGTTAAAGAGGCATCTCGTACAAATGTCGAAGGCTCTACCCCTCGTGCTAATGGAAGTATTTGTTTCATCAACAATAGTAATTTAGATACTGAACTGGTAACAAATATATATCAAAGGCTTGTAACAGATGATGATAATCACCAAATGTCAATATCAGCATTCATATACAACGATTTGCTTATTGCATCAGTGTATCGATCACCAAGATTTAGCTTAGACAGATGCTTGGTAGAGTTAAAAGAATTGCTGAGAACTGAGTCAACACATATGATTGTCAAGGGGATTTCGACTCTCATTTTCATGATGAGCAAAACCCAGTCATAGATATCCTTTCACAATATGGCTTGAAGTCTTGTTTAAATGAAAGCGTCAAAAGCACAACAAAATATGGCACACTATAGGTGACATCTCTACAAATATTGCTGATAGTAATGGCGGCAGATATATTTCATTAACTAGCTACCATGATCCATTCTTCATGCAGTTCAACTTAAAGATATAATTAGAAATTCGAATAAACCATAAATGTTAAGTCACATTTAACAGAAAACGCCCGACATAGGTTTTCGCTCAAATCCCTTGGCTGACTGTTTATTTTAATATCAATTTACAAAACCAAGTCCTTTGAATCAAGCAAAATATGAGTGACACTTTTTAGGCTCGTATGACATGTCTGGGGGGGATACAAAACGCACTTTCCAAATATAGAAAATTTGAAATTTGGCGAAGCCATTTTTCGAAAATAAAATATGTATAGTAGATCAAGTAACATTTATTCTATAATTCATATGGCATTACATTTACTGGTGTCAAAAAGCCCTGTGCATTCACTTATAAAGCATTTGAAACACTTTGGGAAAGCACATAGCCTTCTATTGTTTCTTCCTTCACATGTGTTTGCCCCGCATCCTTTGCATGTTCGTCTTCTACTTATTCTGACTACATCACTAAGCGAGATTGTAGAAGGCACATGAGGGATTGAACTAGAAGAATTAGGTAAAATAGGCGCAATGTTCAAAGGAGCAGATACATCAGGAACGAAGACAGTGATAGGCATTCTAAAAGTAAAAGGTACATTTTGTGCTTGCAAAGGGAAGCGACAAGATACAATCTGCTGACGAGAAGTAGACTGAGGAAGGATTTGCACCTCTTCAAGGCTTGTGTTTAGGCTGACATCAGGAAGACTAGGGTTTGCTGCATTTTCCGTTTGACGGAGCACTATTCTAGCTTTAAACTCTTCCGTGATATTATCCGATGTTGCATGATGGATTTGACGAGTTTTTTTGGCTGCCTCTTGATCCTTCCAATGATTGTAATATTTTTCTATCTGTTCGGCAGTTTTGTAGAAAACTTTTTGACCATCTACTTGCTGATTCCATTTAAACGCAAAGCGTTCAAAATCTGGAATAGCATCACCAAGACAACATTGCTTCAAAAGACGAGAGAAAAGAAAAATTTCATCCAATGTGTACAGCAACGACAGCAAAATTAGTGTTCTGTAACTTGGACACATAGTCATATCTACTGTTTCTTGGACGATGCGTGGGGCCAACTTCCATATAAACAGTCTCAGAAAGCTTTGGTATTGTGACATCGACTTCTATTTCATCCAAAATTTGCTCTGCTTCTACTATACCTAGTTCTGCCATCTCTTCCTCAGGTAAAGGACAGATACCGTAAATTTCCTGAGAGCCTTTGTACTTCAGCGCATTGATTTCAACACATATATGGCTATTTGCTCTATTCAGTTCAAGCTTTTCTCGCAGAAGATCCATGTGCTGAACCAGCCATGGATCGTAATGACCATTATGTTGGCGACTGCATCTGTTTAGAGTGCCTATATCTATGTTGTGCCTAAGCCTGTATTTTGTCAGCATTGCATTGGCTAGCTCTGGGCCTGCTCCGAAGGAGCCAGACTTGCGAATCAAGTTTTGATGGACCCCGCCTTCTAATGAGTTTGTACCTCGTACACATCTATACAAGGTCAAACCAAATTTGTCTTTCATGCCTGTCTTGTAGTAAAGTTGAACTCCTGGAGGATCAGAAGCATGGCCAAGTTCTAAAGTCTTAAGTATGTTTGATGCCTGTTTCCAAGCAAGCTTATCAAATAGTGTTCTTGATGACTTTGAGCATTTTAAAGGATCAAACTACAAAAATAATGATTTCAAGGAAGGAAGCAGCTCAGAAGGTGAAGGCACTCTTCTTCTAACACGCTTAAAAATCCAGCTCCTGTCATATTTCATCTTAACATCCCAAGTCATGCCATTTCTTTCCAGAACATCTGCAACTAGTTTCTTATCATCCTCGTCCAAAACAAAAAGCCAATCACTGAATCTACAAGTAGATTCCTTATACAAAGTATGACGTTTGTAGGGTTTTATCATGTCCATTAAATGGAACATGTTCTTCACCACTCTTGTATACAATTTGGAAGTGTCCCGATTTGCTTCATGTCTGACACAAGAGAGCAATGTGTAGCCGTGCTTGAAGCTGTCTTTGTCTACCATATTGTTGTTCTCATCAAAGACCTTCTTGAAAGCTATATCAATTTCAGATTTAGAAACGTTATGGTTGTTGTTTGATAGATTATCAACACCCTCTTGAGCTGCAGTTACTTCAACTGTTGCACTTTCATTCACATTACTAGTTTCTGTTGTTGCTTCTGTTACTAAATCTTTCATCAAGATGTCTAGCTCAAAAGGAACAGGACCTAAAGAATTCAGTGATCTTTGATGATTGCTAGGGACGTTTGCATTCGAGTTTACAATAATTCCAGGAGCATTCAATTTGTTCACTAAGATCTTAATAGTGCCAGAGTCGCTTCTTTCACCAACGATCTGTCCATGAGCTAATGTCTGTTTGATGCCATGAGGCTTATAGCCAATAAAAGTGCCAGGAAGACAGTTTCTAGATGTTACTCTAGTACCAATCTCCGGTTTACTTTTCACTTGGCTGTAAATAGCTAAACTTGCCCAAGCATCAATTGCAGCGTACTCGATTTGTTCAGCAGATAAGAATGGAAGACTCTAATTTGACAATCTCTCTTTCTTTTTGATTTTCTTTCCAAGAACTCTATAAGCAATCTCAGCCAAAGACATTTGACCATTAGTTATGCATTTTCTAGCAGAACAGAATGATCCAAGCTCAAGGGCACCACGACACATAATGCGGTAGCTCCTGTTGATTCTTCCGAGGTCTCCACCAACTTGTCGTCCTACTTTTCTTATGCTTGCATCTCTAAGAAATGCCTGCAAATAAGGTGGAAGCTCTGGCCAAGATCTATCTATGTGGGCTACGAGTACCCTTTCTTTACATGCCACTTGTATGACATCGACCTTATTTTCCGTTGAAAATGGCATCCACTCAGCATCAAACCCCACCACTTTATCATGATCAGCACTTAATTCTTCAAGTAAATCCTTACAGTGTTGATCAATAGAGCCAAAATCGCGAGCAACATAAACAACTTGAATCTCTCTTGGCAATTCTAAAAAGCTTTGATCTAGGTCAGCTGGCTCAACTTCGGCAATTGACGGAGCTTCCACATTGACTTTAAGTGATTCGAAGATGCCTTCGAGAAAATTCTTATCACCTTTAACATTGTCAGTAAAGAAAGCAATTGGCATTTCATGACCATACAACGAATACGCCTCACGCATTTTTTCAAAAGCATATCGAAAATAGCTCAGTGCTTTTGAAGGAACAAGTGATTGCTGAACAATCTCTTCGTATTCATTTGTTACTGTGTAAAGTGCAGTAAATAAACTAGTTTCTTCAATTCTGGCCATATGCTTGGGAAACTTAAACGAGTGATCCCCCTTCAAAACTTTTCCATCTAGAAGCATCATGTGCTTATCCATCTTAGGGCGAAGAGTCTCAATGATCGCAGTATACAGAGTACGGATATATGTACTTGTGGGTACATAGCCGGCATATTGTTTTTGATCTTTGAAAGCAAAAAATGTTTTGAGTTTGGATTGGTGAAAGTGTCTTGCAATGCTGTTTCTCTTTCTAAAGACAGAAATCAAGTACTGAAGCTCAAGACGATCATAACGAAGGTGATGCAGCTCAAGCAAAATTTTCGGAAGCGCTCAGGACCAACAGAATTTTGAATGCATGGTCTCAACAAGTCAGCGACGGCCTTGGACACACCACCTTTATGGGTCAAGACGTAAGGAAATTCCATTTGGAGCTCTAAAGGAAGTTGCTTCACAATAGATCCATCATGTCCGTTAACTGTCTTACCGCATCGAGGAGAAAGACATCGATATCTCATCGACATGAGATAAAAACAGCTAAAAATGATTATGGCAGTTAGACTTGACCCATAAGAGACTTAAAGCTTTTACCTCGTCAAATCAACAATCCTTCAAGCATGAGGATTTTTGTTAAATCACTTAGTTTCCTTCTTTGAGTTACAGGACGAGCATTTTAATCCTCCAAGCCTTTCTTCAGTTAACAGATGAGGAATCCACAAAAATATGCGAGGTTGATAAAAAGATTCAATTTTCTTGTTCTTCTTAAGCATAAAATAAGGCATCATTGGCTGAATTCAAAAGGTGCCTCTAACGTACTCAGAAGGGTAATCTTCTCGGCACAACCTACTCTGAATTTCTTGAAAGTAAGAAATTAAGAAGCTGTCTTCAGGAAGGCCTTCAGAAATAAACTCTTCCTCGAGATCAAATTGATCATCTTGTTGGAGATCGTCATGATAATCTTCTTGATCATTCGCAGAATCAAACATCTCGATAACTTCAGGAACATTACAGGTATTCTATAATACGGAATGAAAGCAAAAAGTAGTATTAGAAATTGTAACATGCATTCAATTATGTCGTATATGTCATACTGGCTCTTCTGTCGGTAAGTCTGATGATGTTCCTGTTGAAGCTAGTTGAACATTGTTGCTGATGCGAGCAGAGTTAAAAGCAGCCAATAAGGTGGGCTGGTTGGGAGTAAAGCCTCTCGTAGCTGAAGAGCGCCCTGTGAAGCTCACGCTGTTTTGTTTCTTAGATATTTTCTTAGTGTCTTCCCATTGAAACTGAATGAAGTAAAATGATTAAGGTACCACATATACTCTCTCTACTCAGATAAACCTAAATTCAGCAAAGCGGAGAATACACTTAAAAGACCGGCCCTAAATTGTATTCTCCAGCGGAGATAGAATAGATTTATATGATTTTAGAGGAGAGATAAAAGTGATTTTATTCTATTTCTAAAAGAGGAATCTCTTTATACGACATCCCCGCGTTTTGATAAGTATATATATATATATTTTTTAGTCGCATCAAAACCTCATTGAGGGAAAAAGCTTGACTGTCTAGGTTGTTGTTATTGGTGGAATGGTTTTATCAAAGAGATGTGCACGTTGTCTAATGTCTGTTTGGATTGATTGTTTTGTAAATTGAATCTTGTACTTGACAATTTCTTTGTAATTGTCCAAGGGCCATTCCAGTCCATTTGAAGTTTTCGCGGCTTCGCTGACGAGGTCAGTTGTGTGTTATATTTCAGTACCTGGTCTTCTACTTCGTATTGATGTGGCATCATTTCTTTGTATTCATATCTGTGGTTGTATATTGTGTTAAAGACTTCACACAGTTTGTCCTGCAGTTGCTGTGCAAATAATCTTTGAGGAGTGATGGTATCTTTATATTTTTCAGGAAGCATAATATCTGGTTGTGCGAGTGGGGTTCGTGCGACTCTTCCATGTACTAATTCAAATGGTGTTGATTTTAACGCAAGGTGATAAGTAGTATTATATACGAAGCGAATGAGCTTGAGATCATGGTCCCAGTGAGGTCCTCCTTGTTCTGATAGTAAATACGTAAGCATCAATTGTCTTAGCGTGTTCATAAATCGTTCGACCATTCCGTTCGATTGCGGATGGTAAGCTGGTGAGAAAATTAAGTCAATGTGAAGGAATTTTGCCATATGCTTATTGAATTCAGATGCAAAGGGTTGACCATTGTCTGACAGGATTTGTTCAGGTACTCCGTGTCTTAATATGAAATTGTGATAAAAGACGGATGCCATCTCTCTGGCGGTTGTAGTTGCCATCGGATATATTTCCACATATCTAGTGAATGTGCAGATTACGACGAGGACGTATTTGTGTTTGTTGGGAGTTTCTGGCAGTTGACCGAAGTAGTCCATTGCTACCTTCTTGAATGGGTAATCGCTTGCCGTATTGTTCAAAGGTTGATTGTAATTACGGTTTCCCTTGATATGTTGACAGAGTTTACACTTTCTTACTTGGTCAGTCACTTGTTGTGTCATTGCCGGCCACCATAGCTTCTGTTTCTTTAGTGCTTTGATCATTTTCTCGGCACTTGCATGACCTGCAAAATGGGCAGAATGATACTCGTCGATAATCTTTGGAACTAGTTGAGGTGGTACAATCTTGTGCCTATGATTGTCAATAAGCTTGTATAATGTTCCATTGTCGGCTTGTATGACGGTGTCGGATGTAATTAACTTGCTTAGTTCAGGACTGTTGTTTTGTTGAGTGCGCCACCACTCATCGTTTTGCATTGCAGGAAAGACTGCATTGATTGAATGTGCGGGCATTGGGTTTCTGGACAAAATATCAGGGAGTTTGTTTTGTGGACCTTTGATGTAAATGACTTTGAAGTCGAACGCCTGTAAATACAAACACCATCGCCATAGCCTTGGCTGTTTATCTTCATTTGTGTTCAATAGCCAGGCCAACGATGAGTGATCAGTATAAACTAGAAAAGATCCGGCTTCCAAATACATTCGATGTTTCTTGACACCCCAATAGATTGCTAAAGCTTCTAATTCTCGAATTGGGTACTTTTGTTCATGAATCGTCAATGCACGAGATGCATATGCGAGTGGATATGCAATACCATCATATCGCTGGCATAAAACGACACCAATACCAGCTGTTGCAGCGGCATCGCAATGTAACTCGAATGGTCTGTCGAAGTCGGCTTGCTTCAACGTCGGCAATTTTGCTAGCTTAGCTTTGATGTTTTCGAAAGCAATTTGTTGTTCTTGTTGCCAAACATATGCAGTGTTCTTTTTCTTTAACCGTCTTAATGGTTCTGTTATTACTTGATAGGCACTAATGAACTTTTGGTATACACCAGCCATACCCAGAAAGTGTTCTAGTTGCTTGATGTTCTCTGGTGCTGAGATTTGTAAAATAGGCTCTATTTTTTCTGGATTAGCACTGATACCTTTGGTTGAAACTAAGAATCCTAGATATTCAATTTCTTTCAAACCAAATTGCGATTTCTTGACATTGATAGATAGTTTGGCTTCCACAAGGCGGGCCAGAACTTGTTCTAGATCTTTTAGATGTTGCTCTTGGTTTGGTGAATAAATGACTATATCGTCCAAGTATGCTATTGCGCATTTGTATCGTAGTGGACCTAGGACACGGTCCATTAAACATTGAAATACTGCTGGAGCATTCTTGAGACCAAATGGCATAACATTGAAAACGTATGTGCCTGTAGTTGTAACTAATGCGGTTTTCTTTTTATCTTCCGGTTTGATTGGAATTGCATAGTAGCCTGATGCAAGATCAATTTTTGAAAAGATAGTAGAGTTTCCTAAAGATTGTAATGCTATGTGCAGGTTAACAAACGGATATTTGATTGTAACTGTGATGCCATTAATGCGAACATAGTTTCCACAAAGACGAAGCGAGTTATCTGGCTTTGGTACAGCTGTCACATTGGATCCCCATTCACTAAACATGATTCTTTCGACTATTCCATCAGCTTCTAATTGTTCAAATTTCTTGTCTATTTGTTCTTGAATCTTTGGATGATATTTTCTTGGTGCTGAATATATAGGTGGATTGTTGTCTGTGTCGATAGTGAACTCCATCAGATGAGTGACAGATGGTTTGTTTGGATTGTCCGGTATTACTGCTTTATATTCTTCCAACAGTTGTTTTATCTGAGGTTGAATGTCCATGTAGTAAATCGTGTTTTGTTGTACAGGAACTGAAGTAGTATATTTGACCTTGAAGATAGTGCCATTGTGGTTAACTGTTACTGTTTTGTCTTCAGCGTTTACTTGTGCTTTCCAGTCATCCATGGTATCATAACCTATTATAATGGGTCTAGCAAGGTTTTTTATAACATGAAAGTAAATTGGTTTCCCAAACAAAATATATTTGGTTATTCCAAGTGAACTTTTTTCATTGTTGTTGACATCAGTGTAGATTATCTTGTTTTTGTGGTCAACAGGTAATTGTAGCTTCTCTGCTAGTTTATGATCCATACATGTGATAGAAGCGCCTGTATCCCACAGAGCAGCAAATTGTTCATTACCATGTTTGATTATTGAGATTGGTGCGGTCGCCTTAGATGCTGCCAAGTGGTAGATTGGGTTCTCACTTGACATGTAGTCTAAAGGTTTATTCAAATCAACTTGGTTAGCAGTATCTTCCTTTACATTGGTGTAGTGAACTGGTTTATGTTGGCTGCGCTTGTGTTGGCTGCATTCAATTGTACGATGTAGCTTATAGCAGTAACCGCAAACAGGTTTTCCATTCTTGTCATACAATCGCATGTTTGGAGGAATGGTAGTATTGTAACTTTGTTTTTGTTCCGGTTCCGTTTGCGATTTTCTGTGTTGTTTTTTTGGATATTTCTCTTTTCTGAATTTTTGCTTTTTACCCACAAAATCAATTTCCATAGGTTGAACATCTGGTATAGGAGAAATTTCTTCCTGAATATCATAGGGTTGATAACCAACATAACCATTCTCAGCAATTCGGATAGATTGTTGAATTATAGTTTGTAAATCATATATCAAAGTTGCAGATAATGTTGATCGGTTACTTTCTGAATGTAATGATCGGATATATAACAAACATTTTTCATTTTCTGTAAAATGATTATCCCCTATCAAGCTTAGTAAGTGCGAAAATGTAGCACTGTGGATTCGGATGGATTCATTGGGTTTCTGTTTTAATGCTCGTAATTTCTTGATGAGCGAACGCTGTTCAACATCAGCAGGTAGACCGAATTGAAGGAGCAGTTTTTCTTTGGTCAATGACCATGATTCTTTGATGGTAGGAGCAATAGTGTAGATGTAACGGCCTATTACTTCTGGCATAAATATGGACAAACATGGAGTGCATTGATCCAAATTATGGATTCCCATTGCGAAAGCTTGTTGTTCGAATTGTAAAAACCAAGTACGAAGACTTTCGTTTATTCGGAACTTTGGTACTGGCAGACTTTTGATTCTGTCAAAGATGTATAATCGACCTAGATCATAGGATGATGATTCTTGTGCTACTGCCTGTTCTAAAGTTTCAGGTACAGCGGACGAAGAAGCGTTCTGTTGGAAGGGCGGGAGAGGACTTGGAGGTGGTTGTTTTTTAGGCATGCTGCTTAACTTGGGAGTGTAATGACTAAGTTATCTCAATTAGTTGTTTGGTAGCCTCACCATGTATTCTCCAGCGGAGATAGAATAGATTTATATGATTTTAGAGGAGAGATAAAAGTGATTTTATTCTATTTCTAAAAGAGGAATCTCTTTATACGACAAAATATCAATATTATTGGACCATATGATCCAATCAGATTGATAATTAGGACCGGAGTTTCCCCCAGGCTTGTCAGGTCCGCCACTTTTTGCACTGAGCCACTGTAGTTGCGGGATCCAACAGATCTCCATCAAAGTAAATCTGGCAATGGCATCGGCACCGTGTGACGGAACCTATCCCAACAGCGACCAGAAGGTCGGCATTAGAAAAATTATTTCCGGTATCATAACCTCATGTTCCCTCTTGTTCCCTTCCGGTTGCGCAGGTACTTCATTTCACCCTCCTTTTTAGGAATTCGGTATAAAGAAATGATTTTTTTCAGGTATTCCGTCACTTGTTGCGGGGTCGATATGAGAACTTAAATGGGCTGTAAATCTTTATTCATAAAACAATAGGTCTACGAAATAAAGGGCAAAGAAAATATCACAGTGAGTTGTATTCATCTGTATATATATTCAAAAATCGAATCCGAAAAGTTACTATCACGTGACTTTACTGCTCTTTTCTTCTATACTATCTCAAACAAAGAATTATAACTCCACCATTTATTGATTGCTTATTATCTACTTCTTCCTTTTCTCTAAACATAACATGAGTAATCAAGTAAACGCTATTTTCAAGTCATGTTTAAGCTGTGGAACTACCTTCTTTCACTCTAGATTCGCAACCCGCGACTCATGCCAAGTAAGATTCTTACGTATTTCTTATTGCAATAATATTAAATATTCTAATTTATGCTCTTTTCTCCTATATATATATTCCAGGAACGCGCAGAAATTAGAGCTGCAAGCAGACATCAAAACGCCCAGACTTCTAGTTGTAGATGACTTGTTAAACTTCCAGCAGGTTTAATTTCTGAGCTTGGCCGCCTTTAGCCGTCTAATCTCAGATCAATGAGCGAAATCTGTGCTGATTGTGGGGCCAAACACTGGAAGGCTGAGTTGCCCTTTTACTGCATATCACGCAACAAATTTCGGATGAGTTGTTGCAAGGCAAGGCACAGCAAAACTTGAGCACCTGCAAGAGCCACCTGCAATTTTGAAAACTCTGTCTGAAAAACTAAGCGCTAGAGGTCGCCGCTTTAGAGAGAATATTAGAAGATATAACGCTGCTTTTGCCTTTACTTCTATGGGCTATGAAATAAGCAATAGCAATATCTCCAACATGCCTTTCCAAATCCATGGTCAGGTATATCACACTCAGGGTCCTCTTTTATCTGAAGATAACAACAATGCAGAATATGCTCAGTTGTATATCTTTGATCCTCAGTTTGCAGCTTCACTTAGAGCAGGCAATAACAGCGATCTGGATAGCGAAGTCATAAGTAGTTTGACATCAATGCTTCGTGAGGAAAATCTTTATGTCAGACTGTACAAGAATGCACATGAGCTTCTTATTAATACTGAGATTAGTGAAAGCGAAACACCATTATTCGGATTTATCCTTCAATGAGAATTGAGTTAGTAGGCTGGATCAGATAATCGTACTGAAAATCTTCCTACCTCTGATGAAGTTGTTGGTATTATACCGAACGAAAGCACTTCTAAAAGTTTTAGAGATATTCGTATCTATCTCTGTGATAATGAGGGATCTCGATCATATAGAACTATTTCACGAAACCATGCTTTGTATATGCCACTGCATTATACGCTTCTGTTTCCCATGGATGATTTAGGCTGGCACTGGGGTTTGAGATTGAGTGATGGTTTTACTCGATTGACACAAAGATTGTACTATCGATACAGACTTCATCAAAGAGCAAATGAATATCCTACTTTGTTTGTAGCTAAGAGGTTATTCCAACAGTACTTGGTTGATGCAAGCCAATCTGTGATCAAAATAAGTTGGATTGGATCAGAAGTCATCAGTCTAACATCCGTGCTGATCTTTATAGTGGTCTTCAAGATGCTCTCATTATTGCTGATGTTAATGCTGACTCTTTGGGAAGACGATTTATCTTGCCCAGTAGTTACACCCGAGGTCCTCGCTTTATGGCTAAGCTGTATCAAGATTCAATGGCTATTGTGAGATATTTCGACAAGCCATCTCTTTTCATTACTTTCGCTGCCAACCCAAGATGGATTGAGATTCAAAACGAACTCTTACCCGGGCAATCTGCTTCTGATAGACCTGATTTAGTTGCAAGGGTTTTTGATATGAAGGTGAAAGAGCTACTTCACGATCTTAAATCAAAAAAGATTTTGGATCTTATAGGGGTTTAGTCAGAACCATTGAATACCAAAAGAGAGGACTTCCCCATTTGCATCTGCTCCTATTCCTGAATCCTGGACAAAATATAGACACCCAAGATAAAATAGATCAGATCATTTCTGCTGAATTGCCATCTAAACAATCTGATCCAGAATTGTACGATATAGTAACTAAAAATATGGTACATGGTCCATATGGTGATCTCAATCCAAGATCTCCATGTATGGCTAAGGATGTCAATGGTCACTTAAAATGTACCAAGCGATTCCCTAAACCCTATTCCGAAGAAACAATAGTCATCGAGAACGGCTACCCTACGTACAAACGTTCATCTATAGTTGATCCTGACAATCTTCATCATGTACCTGTCCCTCAAAGATATGGTGGTGGTACCATTGAAGTTGATAACAAGTGGATCGTGCCTTACAACCCATACTTATCAAAACGATATAAGGCACATATTAATGTTGAATGTTGTTAAGGTGTACAAGCCATTAAATACATCAACAAGTATGTCTGTAAGAGCTCTGATCGCACTACTTTGAAACTCAGTGACGATGCAGATGAAATCAGCAAACACTTGCAAGGACGCTACATCAGACCTACAGAAGCATTTGCAAGATTATTTGAGTATAAAATGCATGAGGAAGATCCTACCGTAACTTCTTTAGCTCTGCATTTACCAAATGAACAGCCTGTATTCTTTCCTGGAGATGCAACCTCATCTGAAATATAGCATATATTAATCACTAACAGCTCTATGCTAATCGCTTACTTTAAATATTGTGAAAACAATCTTGAAGCTCAAAAATATTTGTACCAGGATTTCCCCAACTATTTTGCATGGGATAGAAATAACAAAAGTTGGGAAGTAAGAAAGAAAGGTTTTGCAATTTGGAAAATTCCTTGTTGTAGTCCTACTTGCGGAGAACGATACTATCTTCACCTTCTCCTGATCAATAATGCTGGCTCAAAATTATTTGATGACCTTAGAACAATCAACAGGATTCAGTGTCCAACATTCAAACAAGCCTGTGTTGAACTTCATTTAGTTGAAGATGGTCAAGAATGGACACGATGTTTCGAGGAAGCAGTTCTTTTTTCCTCCGGTAGTCATTTGCGTAGCTTAATTGTTACAGCTCTAACATTCGCTCAATTGACTGATCCTAATATGCTGTAGACAACCTTTTGCGAATTTGTTTGTGATGATCTAGGACAGAAGTTGCAACAGCTCTTTCCTAGCAACAAAATGTATACATCTAATGACAATGATGAGTTTAATGAGAGATGTTCTTATCTTGATTATGGACTTTATTCGATCGAAGTCAAATTGATGGAGCTAAGTAGATCTCTGAATGAGTTTGAGCTTCCCACATTTAAACACAACTGTGTTACCGCTTTGAATAGTCGAACTGCTAGAGAATGTACTGGCAATCCATTAATTGACGAACAACTTGCATATGACATTCAAGAAGAATGTAGCATATATACTTCAAACTATGCGTCGTCCAACCAAGATCAAAAGCATGTCTCTGATTTTATAATTAGTCAATTGCAGTCTTTGGAAACAGCTTCTGATTCCTCCGACAGACCTCCATGCTTCTTCATTCATGGTCCAGCTGGTACAGGCAAAACCTTTGTTTGCAACACATTGAGTAGCTATTTAAGATGTCAAAGAAAAAATGTGCTATGTGTCGCATCATCTGGTATAGCATCTCTGCTTTTATCCGGGGGAAGAATATCACACTTTAGGGTCAAGATCCCCATCCAAGTGAATGAGCCTTCTACCTGCTGGATACCAAAAAACAGCAGTCTAACCAAGTTACTTTGCAAGACATCGCTGTTGATTTGGGACGAAGTGCCTATGCAAAACAAGAGCTGCTTTGAAGCTGTAGATCGCACTCTCCAAGACATCCGTAGCAATGACACACTCTTTGGAGGTCTTCCTATCATTTTGGGTGGTGATTTTGCACATATTCCTCCGGTTATCAAGAATGGTAATAAGTCTAGCATAATTGAAGCCTCCATTAAACAGCCTTTCAATTGGAGCAGAATTCAAGTATTGTATCTTAAGCAAAATATGCGTGTGCGAGGTACTTCTGCCCATGACATCCATTTCAAAAAGTGGCTTTATTTGATCTCATATAACACCTCGATGTAAAATGCTAGGATACCTCTACCTGAATACATCTCTCAGACATACTCGCTGAACGATCTTATCTCTAGAGTGTATCCCCAGCAAAACCTTATCAAAGCTCTCCGCAACCCATCTTTGTTATATAGGTCGGCTATACTTACCTTTAAAAATGATACAGTTGATGCTATTAGGGAGGTTGTGAAAAGATTTTGCATCATCTAAATAATTAAAATCGTGCATTGTCACACAGAGTTATTTTGCAGTCCCAGTGCTTTAAGAAAGTTATTTTACGGTCACAAAATAATTAGATTATTACTGTACCTGTTTTTCTGTTCACTAAAATAAAGTTACCTCTCTTTTCTCTAATTAAGTAAATCCAATGTTGGTAGAACTTTTACCTTATAAAAAGGCAGAAAACTGACTTTCTTTTTAGAACACAAATGACTAAAATCTGTCCCTATTGTAATCGCGAAGGGCATTTACGCCGTAGTCACTGGAACTGTTTGGAAAGAATCGAAAGAAATCGAACAGAAGCAACTGAACAAGAACAACAACCGCAGTCCGTTGAGCAAGCTGAAGAATTCATTTTGGAGCAACCAAGATGTCAGTCGTGTGGTCGCCTTGGACACTCGAGACGTTCTCATTGGAATTGCGGTAGCCGAGTTGAACCTGTCGAAGCTTCAATAGCACCTGAAGTACAGGCTACTGAGGTAGAGCGTTTGGATGTGGGATCCATGGACGTCGAGTGCTGTTTTTGCGGTGCATTAATGTGGATGAAAGAAAAGAAAGGAAGAAGTAGCTTGAGAAATCCTCGCTTTCAAATGTGTTGCAGTGATGGAAAAAGTGTTCGCAAGTCTTTGGATCCTCTACCTGAAGTTCTTGCTAATCTTTTGCGTGGTGATGATGAAAGAAGTAGAGAGTTTAAGCGAAACGTAAGAGCATACAACTCTGCTTTAAGCTTCACCTCTATGAATGCGAATTTGGATCATAGTTTTGCAAATTCAAGAGTAGGAGCATACACCTTCAGAATTCATAATAGTGTTTACCATCTTATTAGCAACAGTCTTACACCAGGCAATAACAATGATGGGCAACAACAACGTCCTCAATTTGCCCAAATCTATTTCTTTGACTCTGAGAATGAGCTTCAAAATAGAATGAATGTCGCAGCTAATTCTGAGATAAACTCTTCAACCATGCTTGCTCTTCAAGAAATGATGCACGACATCAATCCTTTTGTTGAATATTTTAAGACAATGGCTGACATTGATGCTGAGAGCCGTCAATCCAACTCTGATGCTATCAATCGGGACATCAGAATGATTTTTAGAGCTGAAAACACACCTGATTTGAGACGCTATAATGCCCCTACTGCTGCTGAAATTGGCGTTTTGATTGTTGGTGGTGATGGTGATGGTCGTCCTCAAGCTGAGCCTGCTAATCGTGATATCGTCATTCGATTAAAAGGTGATGACAATGCATTGAGTCATATCAACGAAACAAACCAATTCTACGATCCTTTGCAATATGTTCTCATGTTTCCTCAAGGTGCTCCTGGATGGTGTTGTGAAACTCTCCCTGTCATTTCAGACATTAATGATTTAAGAATCAACAATGCTGATAATGCACCTTACGTTCAAGCCGTTTTAAGAAATCCAAGAAAAAAAATTACAATTATGGATTTTTACAGCTCAATGCTCATGATTAAACGGTTGGTTGATTGTGAATTGCCACTCAATCATCAAGTTGGTATCCACTCATTTGGTAAACTTTTCCATCAATATGTGGTTGATATGTATGCCAAAATGGAGCAACAACGCCTAAACTATATAAGGTTCAATCAAAGCTCATTAAGAACTGAAATGTACAAAGGCCTCACTGATGCAATTCGGATGAATGACAGTGACATGAGCTCCATTGGTAGGCGAGTAATTCTTCCATCCACTTTTATTGGTGGCCCTCGCTTTTTAGCTCAACTATACCAAGATGCAATTAGTTTGGTTAGAAGATTTGGCAAGCCCGATCTTTTTATTACCTTTACATGCAATCCTGCTTGGCCTGAGATAAAACGAGAGTTGTTGATTAACCAAACTGCGAGTGAAAGACCAGATCTTTGTGCCCGAGTATTCAACATGAAACTTAGAGAGTTATTGAATAACATCTTGAAAAAGAATATTTTTGGAAAAGTGATTGCATATGTATATTCTATTGAGTTTCAAAAGCGTGGTTTACCACACGCTCATATGCTCTTTATCCTTCAAGAACAAGATAAGCCTCGAACAACTGATGACTTTGACAGAATTGTTTCAGCCGAAATCCCTGATCCTCAAGTTCATCCACTTGCTTTTGAAACAGTTACTACAGCAATGATCCATAATCCATGCGGCTTGCTCAATCCCTCTGCAGTATGCATGAAAAATGGTCGTTGTACCAAAAGGTTTCCTCGCGACTTCCAGGATGTAACTACTACTGTTGACTCAGCTGAAGGTGGTTATACTATCTATCGTCGTCGTAATACCCGTATTGTTATGCGTAATCATGGTACTGTCACTGTTGATAATCGTTGGGTAGTGCCCCATAACCTTTTTTTATGTGCTAAATACAATACGCATATCAGTGTTTAAATATGCAGCTCTGTTAACTCCGTCAAATACATTTATAAGTATGTTTATAAAGGTCATGACAGAGCTCAAGTCAATATTGATGGTGGCCTTGACGAGAATCGGGATGAAATCAAATCCTTCTTGGATGCCAGATATGTGTCTGCCTCTGAAGCATGTTGGCGATTGTTTTCTTTCCCAATGCATGGTGAATCTCCTTCCCATCAACGTTTAGCAATTCACTTGGAAAATGAACAACATATATACTTTGAAGCTGGAGATACTCCTGAATCTGTTATATCAAGGGATCCAAAAGAAACAACCTTGACAGCATGGCTGAAGTATAATCGAGAAGCTCATTCACTTGGTGACAATCTGTCTAAAACCATTTTGTATCCTGACTTCTGCGAATACTATACTTTTCACAAGGAACTAAGTCCTCAAGTTTGGAAACCACGAAATGGTGGATCGGGAAAAATTGTTGGCAGGATTTACTCTGTATCTCCTCATGATGTTGAAAGATATCACCTTCGTCTTTTGTTGTACAAAATATCTGGGGCAACCAGCTTTATTGATTTGAGAACTTTTGAAGGGCAAGTGTATCCATCATATCAAGCTACTGCTCGGGCAATGGGATTGTTGACAGATAACTCTGAATGGTTTGCAGCTTTAACAGAAGCAGCTACATATCAGCGCCCACCAGCCTTACGTCGTCTCTTCTGCATCATAGTTGTATTTTGTGAATGCACTGACCTATTTGACCTCTGGACGCAACACAAAGATAGCTTGACTGAAGACTACCTCTATCGTGAACAACAAAAGGCTACTGAATCTACTCTGCCAGCTCCTACTGCTATTACCGACCGTATGTTTGAGCATTGGCTTTTAGATATCAATGATATTTTGGCTGACCACAATATTGATTTGAAAGACATGGATGGTTTTGCTGCCGTATTTCCTCAAGAAGACACGAGATTGGTGGATTTGAATGGCGACGGTTTATCATTACTGGCCCGAACACACATACAGCTGTCACTTTCTGCCGAAGCACAACCTGATCCGTCCAGCCTTCAATTCAACGACGATCAAAAAATAGCATATGACACCATACGCTCTGAAATAGTCAATGACTCTACAAGAGATCTTAGTGCCTCAAGACTCTACTTCATTGACGCACCAGGTGGCTCTGGCAAAACCTTTCTCTTCAACAGCTTATTAAACTCAACAAGAAGAGTAGGTGATATAGCCATTGCAGTAGCTTCAAGTGGTATAGCTGCTCTACTGTTAGAAGGTGGCCGAACGTCCCATTCTACTCTTAAGATTCCAATTGATATCAATACCGAATCAATGTGTAATATCAAGCCCAGATCTGAACTTGGTAATCTTATTAAAAAAGCAAAACTGATCGTTTGGGATGAAGCATCCATGACAAGTAGAACAATATTTGAAGCAGTTGATAGAACTTTTAAAGACATAATGAAAGATGAAAACCACGTTCTTCAAACCGTTCCTTTTGGTGGCAAGTTGATTGTTTTTGGAGGTGATTTCCGTCAGGTTTTACCTGTCATCCCCAAGGCAAGTAGATCTACTATTGTAAGTGAATGTCTCAACCGATCCTTCTTATGGTCCAAGGTTACTGTCCTAAAACTACGTGTAAACATGCGAGCACAGCAGGCTTTGCAAAGCAATAATCCTGAATTGGCTCAAGAACTACAACAATTTTCTGAATTTCTGTTGAATATTGGAGAAGGCAAAGTACCTACATTGACACTGAGCAACAACATACCTAGCGATTACATCAGAATACCTGATTTTTTTCACATACCTGGATCAAATCTCTTAAATCTCATTGCTACCATCTATCCAAATCTAACAGATGAAGCTCTTAACCCTAACTCAAATTATTTTGTTAGTAGAGCTATTATGACACCAAAGAATGTTGATGTAGAAATCATTAACCAAAGGATGCTTAGCTGTATAAGAGGTAGAGAGACAGTCTACTTAAGCAGTGATCAAGTTTGCAATCCTGAAAACCGTATTGCGTATCCTACCGAACTGCTCAACTCAATCAACAATGGGTCCCTTCCACTTCATCAGCTTAAATTGAAAGTAGGTTGCCCTATAATGTTACTGAGAAACATAGACGCTGCAAATGGCCTTTGCAATGGAACGAGACTTATTATTAGGTCTCTTAAAACCAACATTATTGAAGCTACTATAGTTACTGGATCCCATGTTGGTAAAATCGTGTTGATTCCTCGGATTCATATCAACTATACTTCCGTTGCACACCAAACCTCCATTGAATTTAGAAGAACACAATTCCCTGTTAGACTTGCATTTGCATTTACTATAAACAAAGCACAAGGTCAAACACTCGAAAATGCAGGCCTCTATCTACCTGATTATATATTCAGTCACGGCCATTTGTATGTTGCTCTATCTCGAGTCAAGTCTCCTGCTTCATTGAAACTGCTTATAGATCAAAGTATCTCAAAAATAGAGGACTTTCAGCATCAGTACACCAAAAATATTGTGTTCAAAGAAGTGTTACGCACTTGATTGTTTCGTAATTTATCAAAAGCCTATTTCATACATATCATATTCTTCTCTTTTCAAATAAAACAGCAATTCTTATTGACTAAATATTTTGTTGCTTTGGTTGGATGAGTAAGTGGGTGGTGTGGTGGGTGTGGGTGGTGGTGGTGGTGGGGGGGGGGAAGCCATGTTCCGAACCGTGAGGCGACGACGGCCGTAAAGCGAGCGTAGCGAGTAGGTCGGCTAGTTCCCTTTTTAAAAATGTAAGACATACAAACTAAATGTAACAGAAACCTCTTCAAAATTTTGTAAGATTGAAATTAAATTATACACATCGCAAATTCAGATATTGTAATACCGAAGGTATTAAAAGCACCGTTTTATAGCTGACTTAATATCTGACTTGCGGATTTCAATTGTAGCAAATGAAAGCCTTACAAATTTCACATTTCCCTGACTTAAAAATTTATGGCCTAACCTGTCATATAAGTAAAAGATACATGCAAAAACTTTTTTCACAACCTCTCTATTGATCACAAAGTGCTTGAACTAATGCCTGAAAATTGTACTACATTGATATCGGTCGATAAAGCTGACTACTCTGAAGAGGAAAATGTTAACAAGGAAGTTTACAGGGTCTCTACTGAATATCTTCAAACATTGAACCCAGGTAACTTCCCCCCTCCAAAGTTGACTCTCATAATAGGCCGTATCGTAATGGTTTTAAGAAATCTTAATACTCAAAAAGGCCTCTGAAATGGTACCAGATTAGTCGTCAAAAAAGTAGGGCAATGTGTCCTTAAGGTTGCAGTTCTTGCCAATAACAATTCAATTGAAGAACAAATAGGACTCATTCCAAGAATTAAACTAACAACTCTGGAAGGTAACTATCCTTATGTTCTGATCAGGAAGCGATTTCCAGTCAAACTCAGCTTTGCTATAACTATTAACAAATCGCAAGGGCAATCCCTCTCCAATGTTGGAATTGATCTACGCACCTCGCCTTTTACTTATGGCCAGCTATACGTTGCTTTTTCCAGATCAACCAACTTGCAAGGAATACATGTTGTTGTATCAGACACGAAAATACAATAAACTAAAATCTATATGAGCAAGAAAAGTACAACCAGAATCTATATAACCTAGAAGAGCGAAAAGAGAGAGAGGAAGTTCTTTATTATCAAACGTGTGTGTCTAATTAATAGGAGATGGGCAGGATGAATTACAGTGAAGTTACTATGCTAACTCTGATCCATCTTGAGCCAATGACAGACTATAAAGTGGATCAAGAGTCTTAAGAGCGACAAGCGTTGTATGAATAAATCAATCTCATATTAAGTCAACTCAATAGACTATAAGTCAAGTACTGAGCTACAATTATGTCTAAATGCACTTTTTGCCTGAGTAAAGCTATTGCACGTGTCATATACTAAAATATCCACATAACAATGAAGATTGCAGCTACGCGCGATTTATCTGAAGTCAGTTACAGATGCAGTTTAAGTACCGACTGTCAAGTTGTAAGGAATATGACTATAAAGAGTATGTATTAGATCAAGACTATCTAGTTATACGCTGTAATAGACATGTGAATAAAACAAGCATTTATCACACAAAGTAATTTTGTGAAGAAAAAGATTCCAATGAATTATACATCTGTAAGTAAAACCTTGTCTTTGTGTTTTCCAACTACTAACTTGTTTAGATGAAAATATCAAAAACATCATTATCGGCCTAAAATAGCATGTATATCCACATCCTATGGGAAGAGATTTAATATAACATTATCATCATCAACTCTGAGTTTGAAAGACTACTGTTTTCGAAAAGCGTTTACTAAAACGAACTTAATAAAGAAAAAGCCTTTAATATCTCAATGCTTATCGTTATAGGACACAGGTGTTGAGATTACTATCACGTCATTACTGGCAATTAGCAAAACGAGAAGTTATCTTATAGATCCAGTTGGGATGTAATACTAGCATGTGGACATGAAGAATGCTGATGCTCTATGAATATTTTCTTAAAAAACAAACATTAAGATAAGTGCCTATTCATCCCCAACAATAAGTAATAAAGACTTTGATTGAGGGACTCAACTTGATGCTGTTTCGTTCAACGCATTATATTCTAAAAAACATATTTAGTGAGCTGTTCTTTTTTCATCGATTCTACAATTCATTCCATATATTACATTCTTTTTTCTAGCTACAAAATGTCTCATTTCAGCAATAAAACCAATATTCTTTTGAGAGGTACTCGAAAAACTGAAGATGAAGTCTCAGAAATCAAAATTCATGTGGAGCAATTAGAAGCTCGTTTTAAGGAACGTATCAATCAGCCGTTCACCATAGTTGAAAGAAACATTGAAATTTAGAAATAGCATGTTGTAGTTGAAAGTAAATCAGCATATTTCTGATAAGATCTCTAATTAATCATAATCCATATAATCTGATAGATAAAGAATGATCTGAATTTGTAGACAATCAATTAGAGGTTACTGTTTTGCCTGCTTGTTTAATAACAAGACCTTACATCAAGGACATGCATGGCGATTTGAATACACCTTTAAATCTCTTAAAGTATTTTTTGATCTCATGTTTCGCCGATAGCATTAATCCGAATGAGAGCATCAACTCTACCGATAGAGCAAAAAAGGAAGCAATGATGAAATTGCATCTATCGATTTTGGAACAGTTGGGTAAGGTGGTATTAGCCGACTTGCTATACCATGTCCAAGAAAAGGAATCTGAGCTCGAGGTTAAAACTTGGACCCAAATACCGCTCAAATACAAACTGGCGGCTTATGATAATTTTCGGTATTTGGATAATGTTTACCGTATACCAATCAATAGAAGTAGGGGAAATTGGCTCGAAGGCGATATTATATCTTACTATTTCAGAAATAAAAAACTTGATCAGTTGGTAAAGTCTCATTTAACGTCTTCAATTTTTTCAAATGCTAATTTGTTTGCCTTTTAGAGCTCAGAATCAAAGACAGGCGAAGGATCAAATCCAGCCAAAGGTAAGCAGCC
>JAIWNI010000160.1:0-43664 GCA_025331435.1 Choanephora cucurbitarum | reverse complement strand
GAAATACGCAAACTATTGCTTTTATCAAGCAACCTCACTACTGTTGACTGCTTATAACAGACAAAATACTCCCCCCCCCTCTAGTGAGATAAGCACTTGAGTTATATAACGAAATGAAACTATGTTGCAGTAATACTCAAAGACAAACTATATTCTTAAAAACAGACTGAATATTGAAAAATTAAACTGATTTGGCTCAAAAAACTAATTTTCGAGCACTCTTTTCCCACCCCTCTACTAGCCTCCTCATTATAATACGATGAGAATGGCCTATTCAATTCAGAACCTATGAGTATTTTTTTAAGCCTAAGAAAATTCTCATACGCGTCACTTGAATAAGATATACAAAAAAAAGCTTGTCCCCCCCCCCTCCTTCTTTAAAATAAATGAACTGTATTTTTCTAGACATATTTATTGGCTTTTCATTCATATATTCTTAACTAGAGACAGCTCAAAGTTGTTTGAAACGACAAACCCTCGAGAAAGGTTTTTCCGCTCCAGAGAAAATATTACCCATATTTTATGGTATTATGTATAGCTACTTACCAGTTCTTTCTTTCTATGTTGTCGAGGATTTCATTTGAGAGCACATACCGTCCATGTAATCTTTTTTTTAGTTCGTGTACACAAAGCAAAAAGAGAAAGAAAAATAAAGAGCAAGAGTATAAGAAAAACGGTTTTCTTTCCTCCTTATTTTCAATGTAACAAAAGATGATCGAATTTGATTGGCCAAAAATATTTAAAAGTCAGCGTTTGGTATTGTATAAAAACCAACAAAGAGTTCAAATCCTTATTTTTTCTATTTTATCTTCTTTTTTTATTTTTTAATCTTGAGAGGCAAATTTTTTCTTTCTAACCGAACTAAAAGAAAATAAGGGGGAAATTTTTAAAAAGTAAAAAAAAAAAAAAAACTCAGATATTAATTTGAATCGCCGATTCAACCATTAAAGCCTACTACACGCACTCCTAAATACAACCCTCTAATTATATCCAATGGATTTATCAAGTATGCTAAATGATGCAGTGCCTGCTCCTAAAGCACCAGTCATCACAAACAACAAAAGAGCCCATAACGACAACATGAAAAGTACAGTTAATGAAAAAAACACTCAATCGAGAGAATTCAATTATCACCCTCATCCTTCAAACACATCATCTGCTGCTACAACACCTCAGCCAAGCAATAATAATAATAACAATAACATTGATCATATGCCTTCAAAAGGAAAAGCGGTAAGTGCAAAAAAAAAGGGGTGGGGGAGAGAGGGAGAGGTGAGGAAAATAAAGGAAATCAGCTAAAATAAAGTCACATTTTTTAATCTTGTTTTTCTACGTAAAATAGATGGTTTACCAGTTAGCTACTTCTGTACATTATCTTGTCAGCAAAGATCCTTCTGTAAATCGAACTCATATGCTTACTCCTCCTCCCCGTTCAAACACGACTACACCGCCTCTGACATCAACAGTATCAGGCCGTCCAATTGCCAATCTTTTGTCTTCTCCTTTTCGCCCTCCTTCAGAACATAACTCACCTAGAATGAGTGGTAAGTTAGATGATACAACTACCTTGACAAAAAAAACAAGAGAAAAAAAAACTCTTTATACATAGTGTAACACAAGCACAATTTTAATAATCTATTTTTCTAAAAAACGCAGTGTTACATACCTCTGTCCCTTCTCCCAGTGGCTCTTCAGCTACATCGAATCTCCTACGTCTAGGACCCGCTCTTCGCAATGATCCCAGCTTGTGGAAGACAAAACTGTCGCTTAGACTAGTGATCAATGAGCAGCCTGTAAGCCTTCGACCTTCTAAGCGACCCAAGGTCAATCATTTAGAAGATAACTTGGAGACACCTTTAAAGATCCATGAAATTATCATTCGTGGTGATGAGCCCAAGGTATTACTAGAAGATGTATATGAAATACAAGGTGCCTATCCTCGCGGGTTCTTTGTACTGATGGCTAAGCGAAATATCATGCACAATTTTGTATTTGCCTATCCTGATCATCCTTGGTTCGAAGATCTATATGGATTACGTAAAAGTGCTTATATTTGTATGCGTACAGAAGAAGGCGAGCTTTATGAACTGCATTTAAAGCCTTCGCGTGACAAAATGTAGGTTTCTTTATGTAATTCTTTCTTGTTTATTTACTTATGCATCTTGATGTAGGTTTTTGTTTGGTTACTTGATCAAACATATTGATATGATTCGTATTGTCAAAGACTCCATGACTGAAATTGTCTACCAACAAAGACGACTTCCCCTTGTGCTTGATTTGGACGATACCCTTGTTCGTTTAGTTGGTGAAGGAAACGAGCGATATGTTCCTGAAGCTGAATTATCCAAATGCCGTGACCGAGTGGCCACGCTAAAAGATGGTCGACGTGTTGTGTTGGCCGATAGAGTACATGACTTTCTAGAATGGGCACAAAACTTGTATGATATATCAGTATGCTCATTAGGGTAAGCTATTTGTTATTATTTGTTTTTTGCTTGCACTCCTCTTCTCTAACTGCTATTTGTTTATTTTTTTGCAGTGATCAAAATTATGTAGAAAACGTTGTCGAAGTATTAGACCCTAACCGTACACGTATCCGAGGTATTCTTTATTCAGCACGTATGGAACATGATTATATCAAGAAGTCCCCTGATCCAGGTCGTCCTCCTAAGGACCTGTTGGCTTTATACTCATTTTGTGCACTCAAAGATCGTTCTTTTGGATCCGCATTTTCACTGCCTCTAATTCTGGATGATGAGACACGCATGTGGCCTCTGGAACAACAAGACAACATTATCGAAGTGATGAGTCAAAGAAATGCCCCTGTCTGGACTGTGTCTCTATTCCCTGTAGTCAAAGACACACTTGAATTCATCCACGCTCAATTCTTCAGACAGTTTGATATGTGGAATGCAAAATGTCAAGAAGCAGAACAAGTTGGCACCGTCTATACACGGCCACCACCAAGTGCTGTTGCTATCTATAAGGCACATCTAAGAAGTCTGATGCGAGACATGATAGCTAAAGGTCCTCTTATATACAGTGCAAACAACCAACAGAACAACCATCATTAGAGAAAGATACATGTAATTTTTTTCCTTTCATATCCACTCACCTACGCACCTTTGACCGTATATATACTCACGCAAATGGATTGTACAATATATATATACACGCGCACACATACACTCATATCTATATAATCAACATCGCTATTTCCTTTTTGCATAAATGTAATTTTCTCTTTATATCCTTAGTGCATATATCTTATTCTCTTATAGCTCTTCTTTTTTTTTTATACATAGAGAACTTCTTTTTGTGCATATGTACATATTACTTTAAAGATAAAATTAAAAAACATTGCAATGATAGATTCAAGAAAATACGTTTTCATCTCTTGATTCATGACTCAACCAATTTTCAGCAAGTCAACAGTTGCGTCAAAATGGTAACTACAGGTTGAAGTAATTATTATAGACTTCTACTCACCCAGTAATAGTCTTTTGTGTTCTTGGTAGCAAATGAGAGTAACAAGAGATCAAAAGATAGCACACTTAACTTGCCTATGTCCATTTAGTTATGTCAGATTGAATATTATGGCCAGAGTACAATTTTTTTCAGTTTGCCGAGAAACAAAACACCTTTTTTCCGGAAATAGTGTATGTCACAGACAGTTAGTGACATGTCAAAACGAACCGGGTGTACAGCTTTAGTGCCCTTCTCATGCAAAGCAAGCAAGCTCAAAGTGTCTCACACTCTAAATCTTGTATCACCAGTATAGCCCACATGGTCTGTTGTTTTTTGAGTCTGTTCTTTACAAGCTATATTTGGTTATGTGGACAAAATTCATATCGAATTTGTCAATTTCGTCTATTCACCAAGGCAGAGTATTGCACCCGAGGAAAATTTGGTGTGTAACGTTGTATCTGTAAATCATATTCAATACTGAAGGGCATTACTTATCCCCTCTCTTACTCTTTAGAAAGTACGATATAAGTATATCATTAACAGTTAGAGTAATGAAAATTACTTAAGCTTGAAGACAACTATCTTTCTTTTTCTCTCCTTGCAAGCCAAAAAAAAAAGCCAGAGGACTTGGGCGGCCCAGGTGTATCTGCTTTACATGATTCAAACAAACTAGTGACTTATTCCTCTCACGGTACATTCTGTTCATATGAGGGATTCGATTAGACCTCTATAAATTGCATGTTAATGAACACCAAGCATGATATTTACCTAAGACTTGGAATGCCTTGGACAAAAGAAAGAAAGAGACACAAGTCATAACAAACCAATCGAAAATGTGTGCTCAATATTGTGATTGTATTCAACGTAATTTTTAGAAAAAGGGAATATTCCTCTTTATGGAAAAACCGAGCTAAGGACCTAACAGTTATTTATGAGTTCTAGGAAACATAACAACAATGAAATACAACAAAAAGAAGGGGGGAAGAGGAGGTAATTCAAAATAAAACATGCTAAAAACTAATAAACTAGCATGCTCATTTAATTGTTGATTTAGAAGATCACCTTTATTTGCTTTGGAGTAACAACGGATCTCTAGTAAAACAAAAAGTCAAGTCAGAAACCAGCTAGTAGTTTTTGATTGATTGAGATAGGAACATGCTGTTCATTTTAACAATCCTCTCGAATTGCAGGCGAGGACAATAGCTCTACCCGTCCTGAGCTTAGTGATACATCCAAGACAAATGCCTAAAGTGAGTAATGTTTTAGTGCTCAAACAAATTTACGTATATTTGAGAATCCTAAATTCACTCACAGAATACTAATTATCATCTTGTTGATCATACAAACCCATGTTGCCTTTGTAAAACGAAGATTTATCTTTTTAATCTTAACTGTTTTTTTAAAGAAAGACAAGCATTGAAGGCAATATTCTGATTTGTACGTTACAGTTCTTGATTCGGGCAGACTGTACTAAGTATTGTTCGCAAACTTGTATTACATTTATCGTGCAACAGCAAAACGACATCAGAATAAAACTCCTTTTGTGGATGAAATCCTTTAGATATGTGCTTTGCTTTAATGGATCTGGCAAACTTTATCAAATATTATCAACTTTCGGACATTGTCCATAATAATAATAAAGTTCATGTATGTTTATATTTGATTGTTATCAGTCTGCCAGTCTTTTGAAACAAGTGCTTTAATATTGTACCGACATTTTGAAGCTATAGTGCTTTTGGATTTAAACATACAAAAATGTCAATTTGTCTCAACTTTGGTAATGTCATCAATTACTTACAACTGTAAGGAGCACAAAAATGTTATGATTGCCGTATTAAATGGGTGTTTGAAAGATGAATGGTCTTTCGTTGTTGTGCTTTGTTAATGGGTGAAAACATAATGAATGATTTTGTCAGCATTTACATCATAATTTCATACAATACTACAAGTTTCATACTCGATAATTGCATGTACTCTTCACAATGACCTTTCGTTAGTTGCATTACTCTGAACTTGATGGAATCATCTGAAATACAATTGAGGGCACACATATAGGTTTGCTTCAGTAAGAGGCTTGTGTTTAGGAGAATAGAATCTTGATCAGTGTCTAAGCAATTACTGAACCAATATTCTGTTAGTTTCATTGTTTTTAACAGAAGAAGTCCTAAAAGAAGAACTTGTTTTCAAATCGGAAACAAGTTTAGCTAACGACTTTCTTTATGATACTGATAAGCGATTACCGCAGTAAAATTCATTATTGTTCTTTAATAAAAACTTCATAAAAAAAGTGCCCTTGACTCGTAGTTGTCATTCATATTGCTCCTAACCAGTGTCTCATATTGTTATGCTGTTGATAAACATTGTTGGAAGCTTTGGCTTTCCTAATCCTTGAACCGAAGCTTTCTTTCATATTCTCTAACTTATTTTGAAGTGTTAATGGTTTGCACAGAAGGGCAGGAAAGTGATTTTGATACAGAGAATAAGATACAATAGAAGGCTATTAACCAGTCTCCGATTGATACAGCAAGAGATAGTTTACAAACGTAGCACCAGCAACAGCTTTTTACGATTGCTTGACAAACTCTTCAGACTTGCAAACGCTGTTCAGCTATTTCTTGATTATTCAAGTATTAGTGAAATCTTTGGATTCTTCCTGCTTGCTATGTTTGTGAAGCCTGCATTTACTATTTGATGAATGAGCAGGTCCTACTTATCCACATGTTTTACAAAAAAAACGCTTGAAGACGGACCCTTTGCTTGCTCTTGATCTCCGACTATGCGAAGCTCATTAGATTTATCAGTTTTGGTTTACACCTTTTTCCTTTGATATCGATGATGTTGATCTGTTAAATGGTGCTGTTAAAGTACCAGCTAAAGTACCAGTAGAAGAAAAGGCATGAGGAAGAGAAGGTGTCAGGAGCAAAGAAGTCTATCCATTACATACAAAGTAAGTCACAATCAACTGATATCAAAAGATTGACTATTTAGAAGGACGTATTAGAGAGAAGAGAAAGAGGAGAAAGTACTTTTGTCTTTTGCTTCTTAAGTTTGGTCGGTGTTGGCACCTGAAAATCATCGTCTGTGGTTTCGAGAAAAGGCTCTTTGATAGAGATGCAAATTGAGTGCATGATTTTACATTACAACAAGAACTACTTGTGTCTCACCTTGATATGGTCTAATAGGGATCTTACCTTTTTCTTAAAAAAGGGCCGGCGAACTTTAAAGAACTTCAAGTAAAAAAAAATGTCACACAAGGCTAATGCCCAATCCATAGACATTGTTAGGAAAAGCTATAGGAACAATGTTTGTCGATCGTAGTTCAAAAATATATGCTTTGCTTGTATGTGAAGTTTCTCAAGAGTTGCGTTTTAAACTTTGAAGCTGGTAACGAGCAACATTGCTTGCACACATAGTCGAATCTGACGCTCTCAAAAGAAGAAGACATATAGCAGCTTTTTAAAGTGTATCTTTGTATCCAATTGGACAATCAAGCCTATAACCCTTCACACCTGCCAACATGTGGAATGTCATTTGTTCATTTTGCATCAAAACTTCAGGACACTTAGACCATCTGCTCTCATTTTAAGCAGCATTTGACTGCTTTTCCCAATTAAGTCGTCACAGACAGAAAAAAGGGACCAAGGCCATTGTAATTTTTATTCTCTTTTATTTTTTTCTTAAATCATATGGCTCGTCCACAAAAGAAGAACGCACCTAAGAAGAGCTTCCAGACTTCTGCCAAAGGAAAGAAGCAAACAAGCGGAGGAAAGTCTTTTGGAAAGACTTTTGAACGTGATGTTTTCGTAGCCGAGGAAGAAGATGATCGTCGTAAAAGTCATCTCGATCAAGTAGACAATCTTGAATACGATGCAGGCGAGATCGCCGAAGAGGACGACTCCGAAATCGATTCCGATGAAGCTTTTGATGAATCAGACGAAGAGCGTTTTGGAGAATACAAGTTTGCCTCAGACGGTAAAAAGGTAAACTAAAAAGAAAGCCTCTCTCTAAGCAGTAACTGATGATAATAATATCAGAAAAAGAAGCCTGTCAAGAAGACTGTAGATGAAGATGAAATTGATATGAATGAAGATTCTGAAGAAAATTCCGAAGATGAAGATACTGATTTGGATGAAGCAGGCTTCGTTGATCTTTCTCAAATGCTCGAGAATGACGATGATAATGACAAACCCAAGCCTACAAAGAAGCACGAAAGCGAAGACGAAGAGGATGAAATACTTCAAGGATTTGATAATATTGAAGACTCAGATGAAGATGAAGAGAGTGACAGCGACGAAGAAATGGAAGTTGATGAAGACAAAGTAGCCAACTTGATCAACAGTCTGGATTCAAAAAAGCGTAGACGCACAAACGATGAAGAAGGCAATGACAAAAAGCGCCAATTGAAAGAAAAGAATGAAGCTTACCAAGAAAGCGAGTTCAATCTGAACACAAAGGAAGACGACGAATCCAAGAAACTCAGTTTAAACGACCTGATGGATACAATTGAGGATGAATCCAGCTTCGGTGCTTTAAAGACAGGCTTAGAAACCTTGGCTGGCAAAGGCAAAAACTTGACTCGTCGTGCTTTGGATGCTCCCTTGGCAAAGCGTGTACAAGATCGTGTTGACCGACAAGTAGCTCTCGAATCAGCTAATGAAGAGATTACTAAATGGCAACCTACTGTCAAGATGACTCGCGAAGCTGAACACCTTATGTTCCCCTTGCAAGATACCAGTGTTGCTCCTAAAGAAAGCCGCACCAGTGCTGCTATGGCAAGCAAATTCAAAGCTGAAACTCCTCTTGAACAACAAATCGCTGAAGCACTTGCTCAAGCCGGCATGAAGGATGAGGAATTAGAAGAATTTGAAGCTCTCAAGCTGAACAAACTGACTGTAGAGGAAGTAGAGGCTAGACGCAAAGAGCTTCGTTTGATGCGTGAACTGATGTTCCGTCACGAAGTAAAGAACAAGCGTCTTAAGAAGATCAAGAGTAAGAGCTACCGTAAATTGAAGCGTAAGGAAAAGGAGAAGATGTCTCTTCAAGTTGATGAGATTGATCACGAAATGGAGGATGAAGACCAGATGGATGCTGCAAAGAGTAGAGCCGAAGAGCGTATGACATTGAAGCACAAGAACACAAGTAAATGGGCTAGACGTGCATTGGCCCGTGGTACTCAAGATGAAGGTACTCGCGAAGCTATCATGGAACAACTCCGTCGTGGTGAAGAGCTTCGTCGTCGTATTGATGATGGCGAGTCTGGCTCAGATTCCAGTGACGAAGACCAGGATGATGACGCATATGTTGAATCACAACTAAACAAGTTAAATCAAGAAATTGATCAAGATACCCAACCTGCTAAAGGCTTGATGTCCATGAAGTTTATGAAGGATGCCGCTAAGAGACAATTGGAAGCTACAAAACAAAATGTAGCTGAATTCGAAAAAGAATGGCTCGCCGCCAACAGTGATGAGGACGAGGACGATAAGGAAACTGAAAAGAAAGAAGCTCATTACACTGTTGTAGCCAATAACCCTGGTAGAATGGCATTTGGTGCCAAGGCTAAGCAGATAAAGAAGAGTACTGCAGATGACGAAGAAGAGGAAGAAGAAGAGAGTGTGAAAATAGTTATGAGTGAAGGTGGACAAATCAAGAAACTATCTCACTCTGCAGCTCATAACACCCGTACTACAGCACCTGTTGAGGTGAAAAATGCTAGCCCTTTGGCTGATTTAGATAATGATGCCGCTAACCCATGGCTTCAAGCCGATACGTCACGTCTTGCTAAGAAAGCATCCAAGAAAAACAAGGTGTCTTCAAGCCAAACTGAGAGTCGTGTTGAACAAAGCTTGTCCAAGTTAGAAAGAGCCAAAAAAGAAAGCACATCCAACAACAAGAATACTGATGATGTTGAACTTGATTTAAATAAGGTCATGACTATCAAGAAACAACCAACTACCAGCAAGAAGCAACAACAACAGGTCAAGTCTGCTAAGGTGAAACTTGCCAAGGGAGATTCTGATTCTGAATCAGATGAAGATAATGATGACGATGCACAAAGTAGTATGGTTCACAACAGCAAAGTGTCTTTCAACCAACGTGAGTTGGTTGCTCGTGCATTTGCTAACGATGATGTTGTGACTGAGTTTGAGGAAGAAAAGATGGCTGAAATAGAAGAAGATGGTGATAAGGTAGAAGATCTTACTTTACCTGGTTGGGGCTCTTGGGCAGGTGCTGGTGTAAAGAAGAACAAAAAGAAGAAGAAGATCTTGAAGGTGACAAAGGGTATTGATGCTGACAAGAGAAAGGACGCCAAGCTATCCCATGTCATTATTAACGAAAAGACAAACAAGAAGGTAAGCGCTGGCAACTTAATTGAATAGTTATCATGACTAATATATTAATTTCTAGGCTGAGAAATACCAAACATCTTCTGTGCCTTTCCCCTTCAAGACAATGGAACAATATGAGCGTTCTATCAGTACACCTGTTGGTGGTGAATGGAACACACGTCAAACCTTCTTGAAACTTACCAAGCCCAGAGTTATTACTAAGCTTGGCAAGGTTATCGATCCTCTCAAAGCTCCTTTTGCATAATCCTCTAAATTAGATCTTGTACATAATAACAAAATTAAAACTCTACAGTTGTCATTATCTTTGTAAAGTAGACTAGCCATAATAATGTGCTAAGGCTTGAACTTATCCTAACTAAAACGACTGCTATCTTTTTATTTGTTTAAGATTGGACTTCTTTGATCTTTGCCTTCAAGAGCTCATCTATTGTCTTATTAGATTTGTCTGTCAAGTTTTGAACCTAAGGTCAGAGAGAAGGAAAGAAGTCAATAAATAGAAAATTTACACGAGCCACAAACAGATGTTTACCACTTTTTCTAATTTCTTGATTTTGTCAGCAGATTCATGCTTTGAATCATGCTTCAATTGCTTCATACCATCTTGACGGATAGAGCGAATCTTGGTTTTGGTTTGCTCACCTGTAGTACTAACTAACTTGGCCATCTTATCACGAGATTCTCTTGATGGCCTATGATGAATTGGGTAAGTATCATCTGATATAATGGTGCTAGGTTCTTACTTGGGAATAGGCACTTTGATTCCTTTACTATCAACAATAGGATTCAAGTTTAAGCCAGCCTCACGAATACTCTTTTCAACAGCTGCAGCATACTAAAAGAGTACATGTGTTAATATTCTTGAGTCTCGCTTTGGTCAAACAATTATTTACATCAGCGTCATGAACAGTGACCATCAATGTTTGAGGATCTCTAATAGTAACTTGAGCAAGATCCTTCAAGGAGAAGTGAGAGCTTTCAATACGAACGCGAACATTATCCAACAAAGCTAAACAGATCCAAATTGATGAGATCAAGCTGCTATGTTGCTGAAAATTTATCTACTTACAAGGATTAGCTCTGCCAATTCGCATAGAGCTCAAATGTTCTTTCAATTGAGAAATGGATTGCTCAAAGCGATCCTCAATCTGCTTTTCGCTGAACTGAAGATCAGGTTCCTCACTATCTGGTGCACTGTTTGCCTTTGATTCTGCACTGCCATTTTTCTTCTTGTTGTCTTTAGACTTCTTTGCATAAAAGCGAACGGAAGTAGAGATGACAGGTTGACGCCAGGCCACTGTAGAGGCAATCGCAAGTGCTCTAGGCTTGGATGTTAAAGTAAGAGTGGATCTCAAACTGTGTGCTGTGACAACAGATCTTAAAATACGCGAGGCCATGTTTATGTAGATAATTGAAAGAAGTCAAATATAACAGCAGACTTTTTTCTTAAAAAAATATACTATCAGACATGGGCTTAATTTTTGACAGAAATTCACAGTTTTTTGTTAGGGCCATCATTGTGAATTGAAACGTCAGTTATTTATTATAAAAGTTGCATGTCAAAGCGGAGGGAAGTGTTCTTGAACTTGAAGTCTCCGTAAGAAATTATCGAGAATCGAGATCCTTAACTGCTCAGTGGCACTTCAACACATAATTTATAACCTTGAGCCCAAAAAGACCTCATAGCATGAAGCATACTTGCAAAGGATTTGTATTGCGAAAAAGAAACAACAGTAGATGAAATCAAGTGACATCGTTGATAATTGCATTTCAATTAAAAAGCCTGGAGATATTCAACGAACTTATTGTCATAATATCCTCTCTTGACGTCCCTGATGAAAGAGCCATAGAAGGAGTGGCTGATCTTGAAAAATCATTCATGTTCCTTATTTAGTTTTGGCCAACCCTGCTCGTGTCAGCTTGAACAATTAGACGATATGGTTATGTAGTACGATCCGAAAAAGGGCCATGTCAAATGAAATGACTTCTCCACAAACTTAAACTTGTGTAATGTTAACAGGTATATAACTTATCTGCAACTACTGCTTGGAGATATAAATAGATGTTGTATAAACAATCTAACTTTATTTCATGATGGCCTCAATATCGCTAACTTCCTTCGGTGCAATAGTCAGGTTCTCGTAACCACGAGATGTAATCAGGATCGTGTCTTCAATGCGAACTCCACCCACCACTCTATATTGGTGTATTTTACTCAAATCAAAATACTGTTGGTAATTCGGACTACTAGTCCAAAGATCGATACTGACATCATTGAAGTACAGTCCCGGCTCAACAGTGACGATCATGTTTTCTTCTAACGGCCGATCAAAGAACTCCAAGGAATCCCCACCCTTCACACCACCAAACCGAGATTTTCTAAAAATACCAATGTTTTTTCTGAATGACATGTTAGCGAGCTGAAGATTACCGATAGAAAGGCAATTAGCCATCTTACCCTCCAACATCATGACAATCCAATCCGACTGAATGACCTGTGCCTTTTTTTTTTTGTAATATACCAAATCAATCGCAATTAAGGTAGTACCGATCAAAAAAGTAAGAAAAAAATATGCAGATATATTAGAAATCGAAAGAACAACAAATATTTAGAATTACCATGAAAATAAAATGCCCGATACACTCCTTGACGTATCAATTCCTCTTCGTCGCCCAGCAATATTCCTATGAGCCTTAGCTCAGAGCAAAGAATTTGTACAACTATATTATGCATATCTCGCCATAACACACCAGCCTTTATGCAGCTAAGCACAGCCTATTCAGTGAAGCTTTTCACTAAGCAGAATTTGTCTTTTCCTTACTACTTCTACTTACTTTCTGAGCTTTTAGTACTATATTGTAAATTGTTTTTGCTTCATTGGAAAATTTGCCACAAGCAGGAAAAGTTCTAGACACATCACTACCATAGCATTCATATTCACCACCAGCATCGACCAATATCAGAGCATGAGGATCTTTGTTGGGAATCATCTTGTTATTATCTGTGTAATGTAGTACAGCTGCTCTTGGTCCGGAAGCTATGATCGGTATGTAGCATTGTCTATACAGGCCATTTTTTGCACATGTATAGCGAAATCTTGCTTCTAGTTCTGATTCTTTGATGTCCCTTTTTCGACATTTGGCTACTTGATTCATCAAGTCTATATGTGCATGTGAGGAGATATGAGCTGCATATCTTAGGTTTCGAACCTCCCATGGAAATTTGGTTAACCGCGCCTCATGAGTGGCTGCTTTTAGTGCAATAAAATCAAGACGTGGATGAAATCGACATGGAATCATACCGGTATCAGTGGTATCGAATGTGTAGATAACAGTAGGGTCAGAATGATGAATGAGTCTGTTTAAATCATTTTCGGTAATGACATGATCGACATCATACTGGCGCTTCAGCTCTTCATCCGAGGCAGGAATACCCTTCCATAGTTGCTCAGAAGGAAGCACTGTGGGCTTGACAAGATAGATTTCATCAGATTCAACAAGAATGAATATTTGAAAGCCTGCCTTTTCAACGCCAGAAAGATAGAAGAAGTTGCTTTCTTGCCGAAAATCTAGTTCAACATCTGTATCATCTCTAGTACAAGTAATTCCACCACGATGATAGATCGCCGCATAAGTGTCTTTGTCTGACTTGGGAAGATAGTGTTTTATTTTCTTATAGTGAAAACGAGATTTCATATTGCTAATGATCTGAACAATTATAAAAGAGGGACAAAAATAGAGAAGAATAAAGGAGAGAAAGAACAATAGTTATTTTCTTTTTCATTTATGTAGATTTTAGAATGTGCATATGACTTTTCTGTATTTTCTCCCACGCGGTAACTGTCCTCTCTTGCTGTTTACAGGGTTACATCCAGAGGATCGTCAGAGTCAGACTCTACACAAATTTTCTTAACATAGTCAACAATGATATGAGTATCTGGCCTATCAAGCTTTGAGGTCTGTCGAAGAAACTTGGAGCGTTCAAAATTCAGTGTTTCGGTTGATGTGGTGATCTTGATACTATGATGCTTTGTGGATGAAAAATAGAAAATAAGCTTATCTAACTTTTTGTCCTGCAAGTTAATCTCAAATTCAGGGCTTTCATTTTCGATAGCTTCTACACACAATTCAGACAAGACCAGAGTTTTCAAATTGGGAAGCTGAGCCAATAGCCGCTCTAAAGGCAACGGATTAAAGCTGTAATTAAGTACTTTTACACATTTGATCGAGTGGTTGTATACAGGCGACATAGGCATAGCGAATTTTATGTTATTCATACACAACGTCTTTAATTCAGTACAGTTACTCAAGATATCATCTATCTGGTAGACGCTTTCTGCAGAAGGCACATAGAGACCCCATTGTCTAAGACTTGTTCCCTCATCAATAAGTATCAGTGTATTTAGCCTTTTGTAGAGATAAGGTAGATTGACCATCGCTGTTCTATTTGAACCATCATGTTTTATAAGGTTTTTGATAACAAAATTTGATGGCTTGTCTCGATTGTATTGGAACGAAGCATTGTAGCAAATGACTCCATGTAATGTTTTAGTCAACACAGTATTTATATTCATTTCACCTTCTGTAATTGTATCATGAAGTATATCAATAAAGCGATTGAGGTTTCCAACAGATAAGTTTTGAATAGAGAAGCTCCTTAACGTTTTTAGATAACATGCTAGCTGGCGATACGTTGCCACATCAAATGCTAGACTTGGCTGAAAACTGGGGTAAGGAGCACTGTAAATGAATTGTAAATCCTCCAAATTTGTAAATTTATCCATAATATAAGCGAAATCATTTTGTGATTGGGACTTGACAGCAAAAGATAATTTGGACAATGTTCGATTTGCGACTATAGATGAATTCTGAAGAACCTCAGCAGGTAATTCTAAAAATGTAAAATCAGCTGAAAGACTTTTTGCATTCGCAGGAAAGCTACTGATACAGTTATCTAGCTGGTGCAACCATATCTTTTGATTCACTTTGATGTGCACGCTTTCAAGATGAGTGAATTGTGGAAGATAATTTAGCATCTCATGATACATCTTCAGTTGAAATTCTTGATCGAGTGCTGCAAAGATGTCTGTGTGCATCGGCGAATTTTGCTGCTCTATCACGGGAAAGATACTGATATCTTTGATTGTATCTTTCAAAGAAATAATCAATTGAATGTAATCTTCTGTTCCTTCGTTTTTTTCAGGCCATGATAGTTGTTTCAGAAGCTTCCATTGCCCTTTTGTTCGCACTGCTCTAATGGTCCTCCAAAGCTGACTGCTCATGATCGGTGTTGTCAAAGTCTCTAGGTTAGGTGTGAACACTGCTATTCTTTCAATCAACCTTTCTGCGTACCACAGCGCATGATCACCAAATCCATCTTTGTATCTTTCAATTGCTTCAACAAAACTGTATTTCATATTAAGTTTCTTGACATGTTGTCCAGGCATAAAAGGACTAGTAGAAATTGTGGCAATAAAATAATAGACATCCCTATTGGATGTCAGCTCAACATGTTCATACATGATCGTTTGTGCTAGGACAACCCAACTTTTATGAACGCATTGACATTTGATGAGATCCTTAGTTTCCAGTCTTAGAAATATGTTCAGCTGCAACTCCACTGGTAAAAGAATCAAGTTTACCATGGATGAGAAAAAAAATAGTAAAAGATAAGAAAAATGTACATAAGATAAAGAATTGGATATTCAACATGAACACGTATACAGTCATCTGACCAATCACGATTAAGGTATTGGCATACATCTAGGAACGTAAGGAATGAAGTTTAACTAACGTTTTTTAACAGTCAGTTTCAGATACTTTCTTTGTCTAAGAGATACAGAAAGTTTTTCAGTAAGCAGCTGTTTATCCTACGCCAAGCTCTTTCTTGGTGATCTCTTATTTCGTTAGTAATAGAGTCAGACAGAAACTACTACTCGGTACTTTATGCTTCATATGATTCAGGTAGTCAAGTAAAAAAAAAACTTGGTAAGTCATTTACTCTTCTTAGAAAATAAGCAATTGAATAAAAGACAGGTCACACCATCCTCAAAATAACTTTGCTCTGGAAATAGTTTTCTTTGTTTGCTAAAATACAAAGAAAGTATGTTTAAACCAACTAGCCTATTGGCTTAAATAAAAGTGCCGCGATAAGCTCTTTTGAACAATAAATGAAAAGCTCTTTCACCTATAAAAACTGACAAAGAAAAATTTCATCAGGTGTACTGTTAACGGATACAAATAATATGCACTTTTGGTCACAGAAAAAACCCCGGATTTTTTTGTTTGTTGGTTTAAAAAGATCTGATAACAGCTTGCTATCTTATTGGGTATCCTGAGTTGAACTAAAAAAGCCCAAGAGAAATAGTGGAAAAACTTCAATCACTTCTTTTATTGTGTCTTAGGTGACACTGATAATTATTTCGAGGACGAATTGGGAGAAAAATAAGACTCGCTTGAGGTCCAGATACCTTTGAGTTTTGTATACAGTGCATGTATGTACAACAACATAGAGTGAATGCATTCTCTCGAGAGAAAAAGCACTGATGATTAGATGAAGCCCAGCCTTGTATTACCTTATAGATACAATTGTACTTTGGTATCCCTTGCTTTACTGGTCAAAGGATATATTTGCAGAGACGATAAGTTCTCACATGGTCATCCTTGTTTGTTATTTCCCACCATTCCTTCTTTGAGCGGTTCAGTGACATGTCTTTCTTATCAGATCTTTTAGTTTCGGATCATTAAACCTACTTCTAGAGCAACAAGTTTATTGTTTCAATAGCTTAGCTTGGCTATCTTAGGTAAAGAAATAATAAAGCAAAAGCATATCTATATATCTATTGCTACAGTATGAAGCAATCAAGCAAATACAAATGAATAATCAGATTCTTTTTTTTGTTAGTTAAAAAAAGAATCTGATAAGATTTTTTAGATGCAGACAAGCTCCGCCCTTTACTTCACTTTGTTCTTCAAATTCCTTGCACTACAGACAAATTAGAACTTTGCATTCGCAAACAAAAGTAGCAGCGGTTTATCTGATCTTGTCGTTTGATCATTCTTTTTTAGAAAGCCGTTTCAAAACTTTTGTGCACCAATAAGGCGGAGAAATCAATCTGATAAGATGAGTTGGACACATAAATAAAGTATTGCCGTTCTATGTTATAAATAATGAGTCTTTTGTTCTTTTTCTTCTCCTCTTTCTTTTCTGTGTATCTGTTTCTTTCTCTATTACTTCTCTACCCCCTGTATTTCCGATAGCTCTATGTTGGAAAAGCTTTCATCTTCCGGTTCACACCTTAAAATCCATACACTTGATTCAAGCAAGCCAATGTGCAATCAACACAAGAAACCAGCAAAACACAATCGAGTTCGAAACAGACCGTCATCGCCTCCTAAACAAACCAGATCGTCATCTGAAGATACTCAAAACGATTTGTTAACGCCACCAAATTCGCCTACTTCCTCTTCATCTCAACTTCCTTCGTCTTCCTCTCGACACCACCATAAAAAGAAAAATAATCAGACATACGAATGTAACCACCGTATTCTGGCTGCAAAGCGCAACGGCGACCTACGTACAGTTATGAACGAATTTATATCTATGAAAAAGAACAAGATACAGATGACGCATCACACCTATAACCTTGTCTTGGAAGCACACATTCTCCTTCGTCGTGAAGGCACACCTCTAACCCAAATGCTAAAACGTAAGAAAACTTTATATACATTGCAATCAATAAAACACCCTTGTTTTTATTAATCACGCACATCATTAGTTTACCAAGAAATGACACACTATCAAATTCGGCCCAATACATATACATATGTTCTTATGATCCGTTCGCTTTGTAAACGCGATGTTGAAGTTCAAAAGACAGTAGCCATGCTGAAACGTCAATCAGCCAGAATCGGACATAACAATGAAGATGTCGGACTGCTAGAATCTGAAGGCAACTTGACCATGGCCCTGGCTATCTTTCATCATGCAGTTGCAGATGACATGGCTATTTGTTCTTTCGAAATTGAGATATTCAATCAACTCTTGCGCGTCTTGTCTCATTATGGCAATACTGCCGATGCTCATTTCGTCTATGCTCAATTAGAGCGCCCTGAAGTCCAGGCAAAGCCTAACTCAGCAACCTATGCTGCATTAATCAATCTCTTTGGTCGTGCTGGCGACATACAAACAGCGCTTTACTACTACGGTGTTTACAGTCACGTCAAGAATACACTAGGCACCCATGACGCTTCTTACATATTCAATGCTTTGGTCGATTGTCATTTGAAATGTGGCATGTTGGATGCTGCTTTGCATGTAGTTGAACATGATATGGCTCAACATCACATCAAATTAACGTGTATCCCTTATAACTCTATCATTCGGCATTACTGTACAAACGATCAAATGAAAGAAGCTGAAGACCTGGTTGAACGTCTCTTACAGGGACATCAAGAAAACGAGAAACTTTATCCTCTGCCTGATGCCAGTAGTTATGGCCCCATTTTATCTGCCTACTGCCAGAATGACCTATGGCCTGAAGCTACTCGTATCTATGATGCCTTAAGAAAAACAGATATCAGCAAAGCATATGGCAATCTAGCTAACTATGCCCTACTCTGTTTAGCGCATGATGACTTGGACAAGGCCTTGATGGTGATTCATGATATGGCTAAGGCTAGTCTGGAACCTGACCCTGTCTTGGCCGAGCGTATCGTTTCTCGCTTTGCTCAATTGAATGCTATTGAAGAAGCCATTCAGGCGCTTGAGCTGATGGAACAGGTCATGTCTGTTCGTTCTCTTGTCAAGGGTGTACACTGTCTATTAGATGCTGCATTAGAAATCGTACTTCATTGTACCACAGTCCATCAAGTATTGCAGGTGATGCACCGTGCCATGTCTATTTTGCGCCATTCAGCAGCACATCCCTCGAGCTCTGAATCTTCTTCCTTCGGTATCATGTGCAAGACATTGATTGATTCCTATTTTGATCAGCCTCTAGAGATGCATTCCACATTCAGTCATGCAGACTACCGGCTCTTATTTGAATCTTGCTTTGTTGTCTACAGCAAACACGAACTCCCTTCTTTGGAGAATGCTGTGATGCAACTTCTCCAAGACATGCATGGCCTACGTATTGTTGTTGGTTCAGATTTGATCGAATTCGTGGCCTCCCGGTTACAACTCTATAATCAAACAGAGTCTGAAGCACGCTGGAGAGCAGCCGTTGTTCAATCTTCTCTCAAAGATCAACCAGAAGAGGTCAAATTTCATGAAGAAAAAGAGCGCGATGATGGCGATGTCATTATTGAGATTGTAGACGACGAAGAAAGTTCTCTAGATGGTCTTGTTGAAGTTGAATCCACCTGTCTGTCCGAAACAGAAGCTGCCTCTCAAGCTATTCTTCAAGCTGTTCAACAAGGTCACGGACGAGAAGCAACTCAAATCTTTGAAAACCAAATTATCTGTCGATCTTTGATTCCCTTGCCACACCTCATGCGTGATGCTATTGCTCTTGCAGGCAAACAAGGTGACCTCTCAACTGCTTTGACCATATACAACAATGCTATCTATGCCTTCAAGGACATGGATGACATTCAGTTAAGAGATGAGGCCATCTATTGGGTGACCAACAGTCTATTGATCGGATACGCACAAAGAGGAGAGATGACACAGGCCAGAATGTACTATGATCGCATCAAAGCTATGGGTTATTCACCTGATAGTGATGGATATGCCAGTCTGTTGCTTGGTAGTGCTCAATGTGCTACTGATGAAGCCACAGATGCACTTACGATCTACGATGAAGCCAAGCGCCATCATGTCAAGCCAACTACCTTCTTCTACAATGTGGTAATTTCCAAGTTAGCCAAGGCACGCAAACTAGATTGTGCTCTAGCTCTGTTTGAAGAGATGCGACAGTTTCATGTGCCAGCCAATTCAATCACCTACGGGGCCATTATCTCTGCTAGTGTGCGTTCAGGATCAGAGCATCAATCATGCCGTCTATTTCAAGAGATGCTGGCTTCTCCCTCTTATCAACCTCGTGTGGGTCCATTTAATAATATGATGCAGTTCTATGTTCGTCAGCATCCCAATCGTGAACGTGTACTTGACTACTTTAACGAGTTACGTCGACGTCATATCAGGCCCTCGCCTCATAGCTACAAACTTCTGATGGAGGCCTATACCCATATTGCCCCATACGATATGCCAATGGCGCATAAGCTATTAGGCGACATGACCCGATGTGATCGTCTTCATCCTCAGGCAACACATTATGCTACCTTGATCTATTCCTATGGACTCCTTCAGCGCGATGTACAGAGTGCTGAGCGTGTGTTTCAGGAGATGAAGCGTGTCAAAATTCATCCAGATGAAGCTGTCTATCAGGCCATGATTGATACGCTGATCAGTAACAATGCACTCGAGAAGGCTGAAAAGATATACCATGAAGAGATGAGTCAAGACAAGCAGCTACAGAGGAGCCAGTCTCCTTATATTGAAAACTTGTTTATCCGAGGCTATGGTCAAAGTGAGCAACTAGAGAAAGCAAAGGTTGTTTTTGAAGCCATGTCTGATGATAAGACTCAACAATCAGTGGTGATTCGTGAGCCTAGTAGTTATGAAGCAATGATTCAAGCATATCTGTTGAATGACCAAACCGAGTCAGCCAGAGCTATTTTAGATCAAATGGGTCAGCGTGATTTCCCGCCTAAAGTCATTGGTGTGGTTGCTGATCTTTTTCAATGCTGAACTATTTTTTTTTATCAAGTTTGGTTGGTTCCTGAAGACGAAATTATTATTTTAAAGTTTTATTTTCCCTTTTATCTCCTTTTACTCTCTTCTTCCTCTTCCTTATCATCATGTCTAAAGTAATTCAAGCCAAATCCTTAGGTAAAATAAAGAAAAGACAGGTCTATTTTGTTGTCAATTACTGATATTTTAAAATAAAGTGGAATCTTTATTAAAAATTCCAACTGTCAGAATAAAGAATGTAACCACTACAACTGAAAAATTACAAAAGATCATTCAGGATGGTCGTCGCAATTTGCACTTTATCAGTGGTAATAGGACAACAAGAGCAAACAACAAAAAGAGAAGAAGACTTATTCTTTCGAGTTAGATTTTGACATGACCATGTCTCGTCATTGGGTTCGTAACAAAGAGACAGATGCGCTTGAACGTAATTCTTCTTCTCATGGCATTCCTGCACGCTCTGGCCTCTTAACTGAACAGGTTAGGAACAAAAAGAAGAGAAGAGAGAGAAGAAGGTTATTGATCAGTCTTGAATAGTATAAAATTGATACAGCTCGTACTTACAACAAATATTATCCTATCGAAATTGACCAGACAATGACGCACGATGAGAAAGTACCTTACATGATGCAATGGTGGATTGAAGCTCATGAAAGTCTGATCGCTCAAAAGATCTCAAAGCATGGTAAACAGACAACAACAACAACAACAACAAAAAGAAAAGCTTGGTATTAAAAGCGTTGTCTAGATTTGGAAGCCATGGCCAAGAATGTCAAGCTGGAACTAAGATCAGGTCTTGAAAGTGTACTGGCACACTGTAGAGATAAACAAGTACCCTTTCTTGTGTTCTCAGCTGGTATTGGTAACATTATTGAAGAAATCTTAAAGAAAGATGGACTATTCTATGACAATATGCATATTGTGTCCAACATGATGGTCTTTGATGATCAGCATATTTGTGTTGACTTTAAGGAACCTTTAATTCATGTGTTCAACAAGTCTGAGTTCCAGTTAGAGAAGTCTCCCTATTATGACACTATCAAGAGCAGAGGCAATGTTGTCTTGATGGGTGATAGTTTAGGCGATCTTCAGATGAGTCAAGGTGTGACTCATGATTTATGCTTAAACATTGGCTTCTTAAATCACGATATCAAATCCTTAGAGACATCTTATTTAGACGCATTTGATGTGGTGATTGAAGGAGATGCTAATATGCAACCCGTGATGGAAATCCTTAATCATATAGAATAAACAAAAAGTTGCAATGCTTGAAGCATTATGTATCTTGTCAAGCTTGTTCTTGATGTGTTTGCAGTCGCTTATCAACAGCCTAAAAGATTCTGATCTGTCAAATAAAATAAATATTACGTTGTATTTTGCAAAAAGTGAATGATTGCCGAATTGATAAGCGTATATTTTTGTGAATATTGGTTGCTCGCAGAGATAACTGCGAGCCCACTGCTTTGTGGAGTCCTCTCTTCGTTAACATACTATCTATACACGCACAAATATCTCTCTTCTAGAAGTTTAACTTTTTTATTTCTTATATGCTTGCTCCAAGTAAGGTGTAATGATTAACTATAGAATTGATAAAGTATGATATACGTATATATATATTTTTTTCTGTCTTTTTTTTCCTCCTCCTTTCCATATAGGTGGAGGAGTGTATGTTAGATTATTGTAATATTAAAAAGAAAGAAAGAAAGAAGAGTATACAAGATGAGTGCAATAACAAGCTCATATAATTAAGTGGATGATATAATAAGATTACAAAATCATACAACCCTTCTTCTTTCTAGGTCGTACAGGAGGAGACAAGACAGCTCGAATGGCCTCATCAAACACGTTCTTTAAGCCTTTTTGAGTAAGTGCTGAACATTCAAGGTACTTAACAGCACCAATGTCTTTAGCCATTTGTAAGCCTTGAGGGTAAGAAATAGGCGCCATACGCTTTTGCTTCAACTTTTCGATTGTCTCACGTTCCTCGCGCAAATCTAACTTGGTACCCACCAAGATGATAGGAATATTGGGTGCATGGTGACTGATTTCAGGATACCACTGATAACAAAGAAAATGTCAAAAACAACACAAAGCTTAAATTTGATTAGTTTGACTTACTTTTGTGCGAACATTTTCAAAAGAAGGAGGACTGACAAGTGAGAAACAACTGAGGAAGACGTCTGTTTGAGGATATGAAAGAGGTCGAAGACGATCGTAATCTTCTTGACCAGCTGTATCCCATAAGCCTAAATTGATAGGCTTACCATCCACCATTACATTAGCAGAATAATTATCGAAACTTTAAGGAGAACCAAAAAAAAAGCATGAGTCACACACATACATATCAGTCTAAATCATTAAAAAGCTACTTTACACTGTAGGAATATATTCACCAGGGAAAGCATTGGTAGTATAAGAGATCAACAAACAAGTTTTACCAACAGCACTATATGGAGAAAATTAAGACAAGTGGTTAAGATGACCATTTCAACATCATCTCATTACAAAACTTACCCATCACCAACAACAACACACTTGATAGACTGCATTTTATTTATTTATTTATATCTAACTGATTAAGCTAATAGACACGCAACTATCACTCACACAGAAGAAAGATAGTAAAAAGAAAGGAAAAAGAAAGGTATATCAACAGTAGGAGAAAAAAAAAGAGAAAGAGAGAAATAATAAAAAAATTAGGATTACACAGCAAAAAAAAAGAGTGAATAGCTCTTCTCATCAATTAGTGTAACCTATAAGAGAGTGAGTGAGTGAGAGATTTTCAACCTTTACTTTTATGGTAATCCTTGATCTATTCTATGCAGTTCATCAAATAACCAACATGACAGAGAATTGAATCCTTTGACTAAGGAAATACAATTTATTTTGATTAAATAATGTAGTCAAGATATCTTTCTATGATGTATACAAGTCTTAAATGTAGGCCATTTAGAGCGGCGATTTGAAGCAGCATACTTTGGATTTACGAAATTACTTTTTCAATTTCAGAGTAAAGACGCGTGATTCAGAAAAATCTCGATTTAGCTGCTGCTGCTGCTGTTGCTTTCTCTCTCTCTCTCTTAAGCGTGCAGATAGACTGCCAGATTTCTTTAGTTTTACTAACGTCAGCAGATTTATAGGCTACAAATAATAACTGCTTTTGACACTTTGAAATTACAATGATAAGTTAATTAGTGCCTTTAAGATAGTCTATTGTTTACAGATAGGAAATAGCGTTAATTTAATTTCTCTAAAAATAAGTTTAAATTACAAAATTATCTATTCCTAAACCACATAGCTCAAATGACTCTTGTAAGTCTTGCCGAAAAGCAATACGAATGGATTTGATTGGCTGATGATATGGACATGCTAACTGGAATCCAATAAGAGAGTATTGAGCAGGAGACAGCTGAATAGTACAGTTTTCCCATGATCCATACATTACATATTGAGCTGTCACTCCAAACACTTCATCTAAAGGTTGTTTGAATCGATAAGGTGTATACATTTTGATTCTCTTAGCCTGAATATCGCCTGTCATATACAAACCAAAATAATCTCCTGTCTTTGGATCTAATGTTTCATGAGTAAAGTTCTTATATGCAATAGTATATTTCACTTACTGGATGGAGTACGCCAACATGTTCCTGAATCAAGATCAACTGCCTTGCCTTCATAGTGATGTATGAAGCTGGTTTTGCTAGGCAACATATGATTTTGAACGGCTTGTTCATATAAAGAGATGTTGGCAATCAAGCTTGAGTTAAACTCGAAATGCTGATCTGATTCAATATCAGGCATAGAGCTCATATTAGTGATAAACAAGCAACGATCATTAAAGCAACTGGATCGAACATCTCTTTCTTTCACAATAGGCATTAAGCTGGTAGTATCAAAGGCCTTTCTTGAAATGTTCGGCATCAACCCAGCTTCAAGCAATGTCAAGGCTTGATACTAGTTTACAAAATCTATCAATATTCTTGAATGATACATCGAGCTTTTAGACTTACTATATGATGTTGAACCTGTTTTCTGTTATTGACAGTATCTACCTGCTTGAAGCTATCTCTGCCTGATGATAACAATGCATTGGTGATCATATATGGATATTGGTTTAACCAGATCGAAAAATAAACATCCGCAAATCTGAGCTGATTGGTGTCCAAGCCATAGACTTTCACCTGGTTTAGAAATCGCTTTACTTTTTGACGCGACACAAAAGCACCATACCGAAGATCGGCATAGCCTGTATGAAGTAAATTGGCTATTGTCTAGATCAATAAATACTGAATAAACTCCACTTTTCTATCACATCATCTACCTTGATTTTTGAATCGCCAAGTCATATAATCAATATAGTTAGAGGGTCTTATATGCACGACAAAATGCTCGGGATAGCGCATGGAATGGGTATAGAGACTATCGAGATAGGTGTTGAGCCATAGGTCGTCCTGGAAATAGCAATTGTCATAAGTAGCATTAGCACAGACACTGAATTTGCCTGCATTTGTTAAGGGTGTTTCAATCAGATGAACTGGTTTACTGAAGGATAGATTCTAAATAATCAGAAAAACAAATATGAACACTATGGCTAAAAGCGACACTAAATGCACTTACTTCTAGTGACAATGGTCTTTCTATCAGTTGATTGTAGATTGTTATTTCTTTGATAAATGGATATTTGGATAAATGATTTATTGTCTCAATGACTCCCTGGCGGCTTCTATCGACTCGATTGATAACAGCTGTCACAGACGGTAATGATTGTGAGTTGCCTTCTGAGAACGCTGCCTCAGGAAACAGACTGGCCTGTCTTAGGATAGGCTCGTTTTCTTTTCGTTGAATAGGCCAACTGACGGGATCTGTTTCATATGGAATCACGATGGGCTTATGTTGATCAGACAATCGCTTGATCGAGTCGATCTGTAACCAAATGAAGACAATAGTTGTAGTCAGAATAATAAAGACCAAAGTCTGTTTTAGTGAACTTTGTTTGATCAGCATGTATTTATCTATGAGAGAAAAAAAAAAGACAAAGCCAGAAAAAGAAATGAGGCACAAAAAAATATATATTTCAGTCTATCTTTCTTTCTTTTTTAAGATAAAAAGTCCCTTCAAGCTAGCTTAAGCCATCTATGCTCAAGAGAGGTGAAAGAGGCATTTCATCTCTTTTATTGTTCCTTTTCTTCTGTATTGGCAATAAGATACGGGTATTCTTCAAACAATAAGCACAATAGAAAAAGGCTGTTCAAATTAGAGGATCTTAATTCTGTGGCACCATTGTCCTACTTGGCTAAACCCTTTTCTTTATTTGCCTTTGGTACTCAACAAATATCGCTTACCGACACTGTCTTCTCAGAAGCCATATTTCTCGCATTATTCATCTCTAACTAACATGGAGGCACCTGCAGTTGACTGATCTTATTGTTTACTATCAACCAATCTGAAGCAAAACAAGAAATCATGACCAACTTGCCTCAAATTCCAAAAGAGAAAAGACTTGCCTTAGATGATGATTTGCTTTAAATAGTCCACTTTTAATCAACTGTTGCTAAAAGCCTTACTGAACCTAGAATTGTCTGCTAAACTCTTGAAATAAAACAATCAGATACTTGACTCCGATCTCTCGTTGTGGCACGTGCGTTGCATCACTCGAATACCAAGATTGCAAGGAATGAAGGCCTGTATAAGGCAACAAGTGGGATACAACAACTCAAAGGGTTAGTAATAGCAACCCCTCAATCTAATCTTACTGCTCTTACTGTCTATAATCGGTTCCTTCATGACTGCGCTATTATGCCAAGCTATTACAGATCATGGAATAGCAATCACTGTATCAGTATGTGTAAACAGCAAAAAGAGAAAGTGTCCGTCTCTTTCTGCTAACTCTAGAGCTACTGAAAATGATATATGGAGACACTTCATAGTGGAGCATGAGGATATGTCTTTTCTTTTGACAAGCTCTGAAATAGTTTTGATTTTCTAAGAGATGATGAATAATCGAAGTCGAGTGTTTGACATCTTTATTGAACTAGACCTAAGCAATAGTCAGTTTGAAGCAGCTATCTGCCATGCAAACAAAGCTAAAATAAAGAGGAAGGTTTGCTGGTCGCTCTCTTTTTGATAATAGCAACAGTTAAATGTGCGAGGATGTGAGATACCAAGAGACAAGCGTAAATAAAACTTTGATGGCAGTAGCATATCATTTAGATCTGTCAACTCACAGACTTTATTCCATGTGGTCAATTCACCTTTTATCAAAGAAGAGAGATGAAGGGAACTCGCCGTAGCAGAATTCAGTCATGTATTTGGTCAGTTATATCTTATTGAATGATTTGTTTTAGCCTTAAGAGAATATTTCTACTCTTCAGTTTCAAAAACTATGATTATTCAGTTGAAAACCATGCATTTTTACGACTTTTATTCTATTAGAAATTACAGAGTCTTTTGCACTTAGTATTCCAATAAGCCATTAAGCTATTGACAGAGATAGTTGACAACCACTGGTTGGAAGCAGGTTTTGACTGACCTTGTTTCTGCATTGGGTGTGTATATTTACGTCATCTTGCTTCTTATTTATTTTTTTCGAAAACTGGTACCTGGAAAGATGAGGCCACTTTTATGTTTTCTGCTGTTATTCAAATGCACTGAGAGATAAGCTTTGCTTTTTTTTAAGGCTGACTAGACCTAAAAAAGAACTGATGACAACAATTGATAAAAACAGTCTTTGATTGAATACGATATTAGCTCGCAGAAAGTTGGCTGCTGATCAAAAGCAATGTAGAATGATTCCCTAAAATTTGAACTCCAAATAGAATTTAATCACATTTTCTATCAAAATTAGACTGATGTTTGTACATCGACCATTTAAATTGCTTTTTTTGTATAAATCTCGGTAGAAAACTTAGTCATGCCAACAAGAGTGAAAGGTATAAACACCATGACGGTAAGTGCGAGGACTGTTGGCTTGTAATGCTACCCGTCTTAAGCAAGCAAAGAATTGATCAAATCAATGAAATGTTGATCAGTAGCCTTATGGCTCATAAACAGTGACCGATCGTTTCTTTTTTAACCGTTGAACCTGTTATTCATTCATGCTGTTTTTTTTGCAAATGAATTTTGCTACTATTTTTCTCCTTCTTTCCAAGCTTTCAGTTGGCTGCAAAAACCAAGCGTCTGATTCTGACATCACTCACTTTCTTTCCGAAGCATGTATCATATGCTTAGTCAGGAATGGAATTCTGGACAGCTTGTTTAATCGTAAATGAAAAGAAACCGAGCTATGTCAGTAAATACTCTTCTTTTTTTGGGTGAAGCCTTTTCGGTGTACTACTAAATTGTTCCAAAAGGCTTCGATTGTTTGCTCTTCGATTACGTAGATCGACAGAATCTGCTTCCATCCTTGGAAATCGAGATAAGTGGATGGCTTTTTTTTTAGGTAAAGCTTATAAAATGAATTAGTGTAGAATGATGTTACTCGATCTATAAACTCTAATGAATACTTGACACAACCTTACAAAAGCATATCAATAGCAGTTTTTTTTTAGGAGTTTGGCGAAAATGAGTGACACCCCAAGAATGATGGATGTCCCTAGTGTTCTTCTTTTAGGCGGATAAACACTACCCGTCAACATCAAGAAGTTATTTTTACCTGTCAAATCTGACAATAAAAAATAAATAAATAATTTAGTCTCCAATAAAGCAAAAAAGGACAATTGTAAACAAAAGAGAGAAAACAGTAAATGAGAAGTATGCTATTCTATGTTTGCATCTTATATAAAGTCAGCATATCCAATTTCTCTTTTTTTTTCTGCCTTTGCTTTTTTTTTCTGTCTTTGTCTCCCTATAGCCCCCTCGCTTTCTTTTTTAAGCCTCTTTATTTTATTTTTCACTCGTTTAGGAGAATGAGTGGTAATGGTGCCATAATTCATTTAACTCCAAAAGAGACATTTGACAGGTCATTTTCGCCTCTTATTGATGAATCAGGTATACCTCTGATACAACCAAATCGAGATGTTTGGCGAATTTCGCTACCTTATATGGCATACAAATGGCCTAATGAGACTTACTATTCAGCACCACCACCAGCTTTCTTAATCAAACCAATACCTCCTATACCAGGTGGTACAAACAGTAGTTACTTTGAGCGATCAACCGCTTCGTCTGTTGCACAAGGGAGACATTACTTTCATCGACCGCGCCATAGTACAAGTTTTGATTGTAGTAGCAGGACATCGCTTATGCTACCTTCTCTTTCTGTCATGAACCAACCCTACTATGTGTCCAATCGCCCACAGTCATGCTGCCTTCCATTGTCCGACATGAGCAGTAGTTCAAGGGCCACTTCATTCATTCAATCTGTACATTCTCCGAACTCAACTGATTCTCTAAAACCCACATCAGCAAATGACTCTGAATACCAAGTGAAGCCAACAAAGGAACAGAAAGAAAAAGAACACAAGATAGAAGACATTGTCCTTGTCAAAGGGCAGCCACCTAGTAAGTCTAGAGTCAAGCATAGACCAAATGATCATTTGGCTTCATTTATTTTTGATAATTGCTGATACCCTAAATTCGCTGTTAATTAGAAACTAAACATGCTCGTCAAATTGTTGTCAAATCAATTGATGACGAGCACCAAGTGTGGATCTCAATAGATCCTAACGAAACTGGAAAATCATTATCAAAAAAGATTTTCATATTGGCCTCTTTCCGATCGTATAAAGTACTGGGTATTAAAACTGCTTCAGGTCGTCAAATCATGCTGGACAAAACGCTTATTTTCGAAGGTTGGGAAGACATGGATCAGTTTGAAGATGGTGAAGTATGGGATGTCACTTGGGGAAGCCGCAAACGATCTTTTTTGGATATAGTTTTTTCGAAATTTTCAAAGGTATTAAAAAAAAAAAGAGGGGAATCTATTGCATGCTAATTTCTTAATTGATTTAGATTTAACTGTAAGATGGGAACACAAACGACTTTGATAGTTGGATTTGCTTGTATAGAATTAATAAATAGACAATAGACCTCTTTTTTTTTTTACTCCTTTTTCTTTTTTGTTTTTTTTCATTTTTGTTGGCCTGTGTTAATATGCCTAAATCAACCAACATGTCTACATACACTACAATGATGCGCGTCAATTCAAAAGGGCGTCCATATGCAAAGGTAAATGACGTGTTTCTTCTAAAAGCTCAATAGCCCTTTTTGTTTAGCCTATGCATTAGATGATGAAACTAATGCTAATAAGAAATAATGTGCCATTCTAGGAGTTGTTTGACTTATTTGGAGCTTTACTGATTCAAGTTCCATTATCTGATCACCGTTCTTTACTCCGAACATATCCTCATACATTTACAACAGACGAAGCAGTAGAATGTTTAGGCCATTTAGAATTTACACAACTTGTATCGACGCCAAATCCTTTGGATCCAAGTAAGCCCTTGATCACTCGCACAACCACTACCTTCAGTATGTCCCGAGCCATAGCCAAGACTCTAGGACAACACTTTATCAATGCACGCCTAGTTGAGAACGCTACAGATCCACAAAATAGAACAATGAAGGACCGAGGCATTTGGATCCCAACACCCAAAGGCAAACATGTCATTCGAGATTTCAGCCATCGAGCTTGTATTTCAATAAAACATATGCAGTCTCATCTCTCTCATATCCAAACGTTTCAAGTTGTACAATTCGAACGCCTATTGGAAGATGACCAGATAGCTTTTTCAAGACAGGATATGATGGATGCCTTTAGAACCATGATGCTTTGGTTGCCTACAGATAATCTAATGATAGACGATGTTGGTGGTGAGATCAATAGAAAGAAAATTAGACACAATAAGAAGATAACTAATTATTATTTTTAGGGGTAAACAGCGAAAACTTAATTGAGTACAAAGACACTTTTTACGGTTTTCAGTGTTTTGAATGGATTAGCGAGTATACTAGTGTGGTTTCAGAAGAAGAGGCCATTGCCATTGCAGCTGAGTTTGTACAGTATGGCTGGATGCTTCAAGTGCTAGATAAATCAGATAGAGACCTTGGCAAGAAAGATACGGTCGTTCTCTTCAAGGCAGGGAGAAAAACTCAATACTATTTGACCAGCAAAGGTCGTCAGATGATCGAATCTTCCTCGCGCCTTCAAAGCTTCTTGTCCAGTGGAAGTGGTCCTGGCATGCATGTCTCAAGAACGAGAACTCAAAGTTCTGCCACCACAGGTACCACCAGCAGTAGCAGTAGCATCAAGACAAACAATAGCAACGGAAGTGGATGCAAAACTTCTTTCAGATCGAAAAAAGAAGAATATGCCAGTCGCCTATTACCCACTACAGCAGTAACTCCTTCAGCCAATTATGCAGGCATCACTCCTAAGGCGTTAATGACGCAGCACTCGACCACATCTGTGGGTTATCAAGTGATAGAAGAAAACAAGTCAGCAAAGCCCTCTCATACATTCGGGTTTTCTCCTGAATCAAGTGTACCTGATGACTACCATCCTCTTGCTACTGAAGTTCCCTTGTCGACCTGTTCAGAAGAAATAGAGGATCAAATGTCACATTTGAGTGTTGGAAATACTTCCGAAACAAGCTATCCTTCTACCACAGACCATACACAATCGCAATCACAGGCTGTCTCGCAGATTGCCCGTCTTCAAGCGATTTTAGAAGATCCTTTAGCCCGCATGTATTTCAGGAATTTCTTGAAAAAGAATTTCTGTGAAGAGAACATCAATTTCTGGGTAGATTACAACGCACTGATAAAGAAATCAGGGTGTGTGGTAGAGGAAGGCCAATCGATGGCACCTCATTACTTGCAGCTTTCTTCTTCTCTGGTCAATGCACTGCTTGTCTATGGCTTTGCTATTTACAACAGTTACTTTTGTCCTGAGAATGCCCCCAATGAACTCAACATCGATCATGGCCTTCGCTATGATATCATCCAGTACATGCAGAGCACATTTAGCCATGTGTCTTCAACAGAGGACAGCGATGAAGACATGACTGGACGTAAAACAAAAAAGCCAACTGTAGCTGATTCATCCAATGTTCCCTTTGGGTCCATTTCTGTTTCTTCACAGGGACTTGTATCGCCAGCTATCAATATGGCATCTTATCATGGGAAAAAGAAAGACGGTAAGCGTCTGATGAACGGTAGCAATGGACTACTCCAGATGTCGATAAGAGAAGGTGTTCAAGATAGTCCTCAAGTGTGTCTCTATAAATTGATGCAACTATACGAGCAAGTTAATGATCATGTATGCCGCACAATGGCTCAAGACTCAGTCCCACGATTCTTAAAGACACCAGAGTATCAAGAACTGATGAAATCCTACTATCAATCTGCTCAAAACAGAAAAAAGAAGGAAGAAGAAAGTGAGGAAGAAAGCGATGAGAGCGATGATACTTTGTCACTATAATTGCATTATCTGTTTGTATAGAAAGAATCTCCTATACGTGTATTTTTTTTATCTAAACATATTTAGCATTGTCTTAATAAACTAACTGTAACAACAAATATTATATTCTTAAATCTTGGAGTTAGTTGATTGGCAAGCCAACATTATAAAGGTTTATTACAAGAAAAAAAAAAGAAATTCTTTTCTTTTTTTTTGGAAAAGGAATATATAGTACAGGTAAAGAAAGAAAGAAAGAAAAGGGAAGGGAAGGGTAAAGAGAACCAGCTCTTGATTTAGTTTGTCAGTGAAAGATAAATAGCTAGACTAAGCACATAAAGAAACAGGCTGGCTGTCTATCATATGTGGCTCAGAATACTTTAGTGATTTGAATTTCCAGGAGTTACTTGGTTGTACTGTTCGTAACTGTGATAACGATGATTTTTGTGAAATGATAGGTGCATCTGTCTGCTTAGGATGGTGTGAGGATGTCAAGGAAGTACGACTATAATTTGTCATGGCAGCCATAACAGAGTCCGCATCCATAATCACTTGGTCGCAGCAGAGGTCTTGATCAACCCAGTTGGGTAAGCAGGCTTCTCCAGATACAACTTTCTGCCACCACTGTGCACGTCTGACAGTAAACACATTTGGCTGATGACAGCTGATAACTTCAGGTTGATGTGATTTGGATGTGACTTGGTGAGATTGTTTAAGCGACAGTTCTAACAGGACGTCCATGTCTTTTGGGTTAACATAGCTAACATGTCTCTTGAGTATTTTGTCTTTTCGGATAGCAATCTTGGTGAAGCCTTCTCGTTTTAAGCGTTCAATTTGACTGTTTGTCTGATTGTCAAATTGAAGCCACTGATTTTTTTGCCACTCAACTTCGTAGACGGGCTTGAATGGCTGGAGAATACGACGTCTTTGAAACTTGCGTTGCTCAGAGCGGTTCATGCTGTAACGCAAGAATTGATGTAGTGGCACAATGTCTTTTTCGTGGTCACTGCTGACACTGGCACTACAATGGCTGTTTGATTCGTCTGGATAGGTCTTTTTGTTTTGTTCCTGTGGAAGGCTTGATATCGAATGATAATAGGCTTTCTCGTTGAGCATGCCATGTTGGCCGCATGTGGTATGTATCTTTGTAGGCTTTCTTTTCTTGCTCTGTAAGATGGACGGAATCCATGTTTGAGATTTTCTTTCAACTTGCTCCAATTTGGTAGACAAAAGTTGCTGCATTCTGCGAGTCCATCTAGACTCATTAATGGGTAAATTGAGTTGCTTGTCCATGACAATGAAGTAAAAAGAAAAGTTGAGATAAAAAGAAAAGTAAGTAACTGAGAAAAAAAAAGATTCTTTTATATCAAATTTTGTCTGTGAAACAATCTGTTAGAGTTATACGTATTTTCTTCTTTGGCTTTGACCTTTTGCACTCTGTGTTCAATGTAATGTATGATAAAAAGGAAGTCTCGTGTTCGAGACACTATGATAACATAAGTGCCTCTCATTTTTTTGCATATGAACGAGCCAACTTAGATCATTTTTCACGGAAGCAAATCTATGACAAGTTCCGAACGCAATGTGGCATCAATTATTAAATGGCATGTCTTCCGCCATAAAAGAGAACAAAGAAAAGGAAAGGAGGCTCCTCATGTTTTTGTCCGAGTTCTTTTTGCTCAAGAAAACAGGCGTTTATTGTTTGACACATCTTTTATTTATCAGTAGCTTAAAAGCCTTGGAAAAGACATTTATAGTAAACCCTTTTTGTTTGTAATAAATATATTTAGCGGAGACAGATATACATCTCAAATAAAAGACAGACTGTGTGACCATACGTTTATGATTACACATGTGCATTTTCACATAATGATTCCATTTGCTTCGGATAGCATTTCTTTTTTTTTCTACTGGCCTTGTTCAAAATGTGCTTCTTTAAAGAGAAGCATAAAAATTAATAATCATCGGAGTTGTATGGATTATATCATACTTTTGGTCCCCTTTCTGTTTCAGTAACCATACTACACAGTAATAAACCAAAAAGAAAGGAGAAAAAGTCGTACTTTCAATGATAAACAACTGTCGGCTTGTTTTAGCAGAGTGTCACATCCGAAATAAAATGTTGAAAGAAAATAGTGTTGTGCTTTCAAACACAAGATTTACGGACCCAATATCTTGCGAAACATAAGAAAAAAAAAGCGCAAAATGAAGTCATCAGATCAACCAACGAAACGGCCTGGAGGGACTTACTTCAGGGCAAACCAAGTTAATGTCTATAACTATCAAAACAAGAAATTAGATAAGGATTATTTCTATTTGGCTGAGATCTCTTTTTTTTTTCTCTAAGGTAATTCTCTTGTAAATCTAATCACCTTGACTTTAAGTCTAAAAGATGAATCTCAATTCTTGTTATCAACAATGAAAATCAAAATCAAAACAAAAAAATAAAAGGGATATCAAAACTCTACGCATACAAATAATAGTAAAAATAGGCTTTAGTTTCTAATTAAAAAGCAAAGCTGTTTGAAGGGTAGATAGTTGGAACTGATATGAGGAAAAGGTTATATCGTTGACAATACAATAGCTAGCAAAAAAAAAATAAGCTCTTTGATTGTTCAAACTGTTTCAAAAAGCAAAACAATTCTCTTAAGGCTACTGACAAAGTGATACAAAGAGAAATGTAATTTTTGCCTAGACCTTGTAGCATCATAATAATGTTTCAGCAACAAAGTGATGATTTCAAAATGGCGACATACTTATCACAACAATAAAGAAAAATTCTTTCTTTTAGGTTCCATTCAGTTTCAAGAATTCATTTAGTCTAGATAGTTGTGAATGGATTCACTTTTCAGTGCGCTATGTACGGAAAGAATAAGCTTTGTTTATGAAATACAACAGATACACAGTCATACTAAAATGGAACTGGATCTTAGCTGAAAAGCGTATCAAGAAAACGAAGAACAAATCCTGTAGGTATACAGACTCAAGAAGCCTTTCCAGCAATGATCAAAATAGTCTTCCGATACAAGCATGAGGAGTAGCTCATAAACTCAAGTTGGTGCTACTTTCATTGTTCGCCTCAATTTCGCGACAAAGGGGCACTTTATTTTAGCATGAATAGAGTAGTGCCTAGAACTTGAATCTTTCAAAAAATATTGATAGGCAGATTATCGAGGTGACCATGGAAAGCTCTTTTAAAGCAACCATGCCAATCATTCGCATAAAGTTTTATTTACGTTGGCAGAATTGAAAAGACATTGTGGCAATATTTCTTTTTCGAGCAGTAACGATAACAAATTAAACTTTATATTTAAAAATAACAAAAACGTTTGGATGGCCCAAGCTTCGAGTTACTTTCAACTTGCGCTTACATTCAAATAAATTTAAGGCGATTAGGCGCTGTTACAAGTTAAGGAAATATGAATTTGGATACGAGCAAAGATTTACTGGTATTGGCACTTGTTGGCTATGAATAGTTTGTTTAATTAGCGAGTGGTATAGGATAAGAAGACCCCCTAAACGGTAGCATCACCCCCAACTGTTGTTAAGGATGCATTCAGATGAAAGTAGGGATTTTTCTGAATGACAAAGCTTGAAAGTGAACCAAGAGAATAAGCTAGAAGCGAAAAATCAAAAAATACTAGCTTCAAGACCTACCAAACAATGAGCCTTGGAAATTAAAATCATTCATGTCAATCTATCTTGGTAGATTAGAAAATCAACTTTTAGCTTTTTGCTCAAAGGTTGGACTTTGCAAAAAGGAAAAAGAAAAAAAGAGAGCCATCTTGAAGTAAGTGTGACATAGAAATGCTTTGCTTCTAATCTTTACGAAATGTACACCTCGAGAGAATGTCACCTCTTTTTGCCCTAAACTTTCATTTCTTTTACACTTTGAGAGGGGACTTTCCTGACATAACCAATGAAGGCAGTGGAGTTTTGTCAAACCTTTCTTTTGCTATCCTTGGTCGTTGACAAAAAACATCAAAAGCAGTTGTCAATCTTCTTAGACTCTATAATTCTCGTTTCATTTGATAAATAAAGTCTTATAGGCAGCATAGTTTTGCAAAGAATTCACTCAAAAATTTAGTGATAGGCTTCTTTTGGAATGAAAACAACAAGAAGCTGGTTTCAGGAGCGCTAATAGAGAATGAAGAAGTCTGGAAAACGAAATTGAAGTATAATTACACTTGGGGTCGGGAAAGAGTCAAGCCAAAGATTTGCTCTTATGCTATAATTCTACTAGTGCTGCAGTCTCTTTTTCTTTTGTTTGAACCCTTCAAGTTCTCTAATTCAGGACGTTCTGTTTTTGACAAAGTATCGTAGTCGCCATCGCTCAGGGTTTTGAAGACTATATAGCTAGGCCATGTCTCATATCCATTGAGCATTTAGCTTACAAGCTCGAGACAGATAAAACATCATCGCCGCACTCTACTCTCCTTATTTAGGTATCTTATAACTTGAAAGAGAATAGCATGCAAAGAACGTGGTGATGTTCTGTGCAATAGAAAGAGGTGTAGTTCCAACTGCAAAAATCTCATATGTCTCAAATGTAAGAGCAAAACGGTGCGAAAGTGCTTGGAATAAAATAGATCAAAAGCCTACCTCAATCAACTAATCATATTGTCTTCAGCTCATTTGTTTTTATGTTGCTCAATAGTTGCCTTACACAGTTGCTCTCACAACACTATTATCATAAATGTCCCACTGAGATTTTGATAATAGCTCCTCTAGTGTAGATCCAAAAACTTGGCTATCATCAAACTCAGGACCTTATTTTTGTGTATTTTTCGGTTCTATCTTCTCTTCATATATGTTATGCAAGTTGAGGAATCATAAAACCCCGTATAGAGCATCTTTCTTCTACATGTCTCGAAAAACTCAAAGTAGACTTTTACTGAGTAAAGGTAAAACTCCACAGATGTAGAAAATTTCATGTAGTGTTATTGAGCCCCCCCCCCCTAAATATGTCATCTACATCATCATGAGAAATAATACAAATGTGTTAGTGCTTAACTCAGTAATAAATGTGAGATTTTTCAAGCATGTGTAATAAGCTCAGAGTATTAGTCACGCAAGTATAATATGGAAACTGGTAACTTGAAAGTAGCCAGTCTAAAACTGAAGTGTTCAAAAGAAATAAGCAGGAAAAAAAAATCTTGATTCCTCAACGACAAGATAAGCACATCTCAGTATGAGGCCTAACTCAGGTACTTCTTTCAATGAAGAATTCAAAGGTCTCTATCCACTTTTGTTTCCTTCGAGACGTGGTTGCTTCTTTAGTATCGTTTGGTCAATTTGCTCAACAAGCATCATGGATTCAGTCCTATTTTTCACATAGACAACTAACTATGAATATTTCGGAGAAACACATGACAATATGAAAAGAAATCAGATACGCAAGAGCTGTAGCTGCATATTGATCTTATTCAAGACAGGTATGGTTGAAGTCAAATAGTAACAAGAAGGCCATTTCTTCAAGTATATTGACAAGTAGATACGTTGCTTTTACTACCTTTCCTTCTCCTGCTTCTTTTTTTTTCTCTCTCTCTTGCTTTCACTTGCATACTCTTTACTGTTTGAGCTACCCAAATCTGGTTGGTGAATTGATCTCATATTGAGCTTGATTTTGGTTCATGCTACTTAGTGTTACTTTTGATTTGCATAAACACAACAGATTCTGTATTAACTAGCTCTAAAGACACAATCTTTTTATATTTACTATTAGTGCTATAAACTCATGAGATACAATTGCATTTGACATATTATGCTACAAGCAAATGAGTGTCAGACGCAAGTTTAAAATTTCAGATAAATAAATAAACAAAAGCAGGGGGGTAGAAAGGCCTTATAGTGTTTTGTATTGAAGAATGTTTATTTCTTATACTATGTATTAAATGTTTTGCATGCTTTGTAAATGCTAGTTGAATTGAGTGTGTGAGTGTGAGTGTATATATATATATAATAAATGATTTTTTTTGTATAAGAGTGTGTGTGCGTTTTTTTTTGTGTGAAAGGGAATTAGGTGTGTGAATGTGTGATTGAATGTAGAAAGGCAGAGTAAAATATATACATGTATATACGTATATATGCTTTAAATAACAAAAAAACAAGTGTCTATGAAAATAATATGAAGAGAAATGGTGCAAGAAAACAGGTTTTCAGGGAAGAGAAAGTTGGAAACTTAAAGTTGAGGGTCAAACATAAAGTCTCTTCGATCAGACATCAGTACGTTCCCCATCTGCTTAAAGCTCATCAAGCCGTTTTCCTTGTTGGGTTTGATAAACAATGGATTTTTGCTGTAAGAGAGACGAATGCCACCCTTAATAGAGTTTGTCAAGTTGTGTCCTTGTAACTCATTCAGGGCTTGACTGGCAAACACAATGTCTTCAAATTCCACAAAACACATTGGACCCTGAGGCTTAGTACGGAAGCACATACGGCGATACCCTTTGCAGACTGAGAAAACCTGACGGAGCTCATCCTCAGATGTATTGGGAGGCAGATTGCCAACATAGAGTGTGTTGCAAGGGGGGTTTTGATCAGCGGGGTTGGGTAGACGTTGAATGGGTGAGGAAATGCTAGGTGAACGCAACTCTAGGTTGTTGGTCAAGAGAGAGAGGGATCCCAAACGCATATCTTGCTCTAACATGGAGTCAAGTCGGGTGTCGTTAGGAACAGGTGAGGATTTTGAAAGGTAATGATATGCGTCGTTTTCATCTTCATTCATAAGTTGAGGTAAACGATTCTGTTGTTGTTGTTGAGGTGGATGCTGTTGTAATGGATGCGATTGAATGTTATGCTGATGCTGTCTTTGTGGTTGTTGAAGAGAATGGCTTAAGCCAAATGCACGAGGTGATACGAATCCCAAGTCATGATCGATCGATTGTGAGCGCATGCCAAAGAGGGAATCATTGAAGGAAGTGGTAGGTGAGATGATGGAGTCAATAAATGTATCGTTCTTGTAGTCTTGAGGTGACAACAAATCACTTGGTAATGGTGAGAATGAATCGTACACACGTTGCATGCCTTTCAATGAAGTTGATTCAGGTAGAATGCCTGTGGAAGCTGTTGCTGTAGGGCTTGCAGTAGACACAGGTAGTCCAGCAATAGCTGCAGTAGAGGTACTGGTAGAAGAGGATGTGGAAGTCGTCTGAGTCGCTGAACCTCGCTTAATATGCAGATTCTTCTTTGCCATTTCTGCTTTCAGAACAGTGCCTTTATCTTGGTCTATTTTTTTGCCACTCAAGACATCAATAGCTTCAAGTGCTTCTAAGCGAGTACGAAATCGAGCAAAACCAATCTAGAGAGAACAAATCAGTTGTTTTTTTTCCATGTGCTTTAATAGAGCTTACCATTTGTTTCTTGCCACCATTGGATGGAATACCATCGTCCTCTTGGTCCTTACAGTGCCATTTTAAAGAAGCTGCTTCAAAACCTTGACAAAAGGTAAACATGTTCTGAAACTCTCTTTCACCCATATCCTCGGGAAAACCGACTACAAAGATAGTTGTAACATCATCTGCATTGTTCGTTGTCACTGTCGGTTGTACAGGGGAGGTAGCACGTAGGAAGGCAGAAGTACCAGGGGAAGCCGAAAGAGGATGAACTCTCTGAATATCGTTAAAGCTGAAAGGATGGCCGAAAGGTGTTGGTTCACTGATCATAGCCGTCTTTATAAAAATGGTTTCTTCTCTCTCTCTCTTTAGGAATCTATTTTTATTTCCTTTTGTTTGTCTTGTTTTCTTTGCTCTTTTTTTTTTTCCTCAAATTAAATTACTTGAATTAGAAAAAAAACAGCTGCTTCTAAGAAAGTACAAAATAAAGAAAAAAAAAAAAGAAGAGAAGAAGGTAATTCTAAAGGTGCACAAAAAAGAGAAAAAGAAAGAAGAAAAAATAAGAGAAAGCGAAAAAAAAAAAAGTTTAAACAAGCCTTCCCAAAAATGCAAATAGAGAAGAGAATGCAATTTGTTCATTCAGTCAAATCGAGAAAAATCTTCATTCCAATTGGTCGAACCAGATAAACGTCACAATTGGCCTGAAATACAAACGAAAAAAAAAAAAAAGCTTGTATTCTATTCTTTCTTGTATATCTTTAATCTATCATGTCCATTGACCCTACTAAATACGCTGATCCCAAGTAAGTCAGGATATCATGATTACTTTCTTGTTATTGGCTGACCTAGATTTTATGAAGTTATTTTAAGGTTTCGATCAAGACACCTATGGCTATTGCTGTTGCTGGTGGTGCTGACTCGGGAAAGGTAAAGAAAAAGAAGAAGAAATTATGTTTTTTTTATTAACTGAATAGCCAGAAAGCTTTTTGTGACATGATTACCTCTCGCTTAAACCAAAAGTATGCCACCAAAGTTGCCCTTATCAGTCTCACTCAGTTCTATCGTGAATTGACACCTGAAGAACGAATTAAATATGAGGCTGGTGAATTCTTTTCGGATCATCCCAGTAAGTTTCTCCCCTAAATAAACAAAGAGCAAATGACTGATCAACTCATAGATGCCTTTGACTTTGACTTGTTAAATGAGACCATTCGCTCTCTCTTGTCCGGCAAAGCAACTCCTGTGCCTGAATGGGATGCTTCTAAACATGCAAGGTAGTTGACAAGTAAGCACGGATGAATTGTGGATGATTTATGTTCTTTAAAACAGAAAGGGAACCAAGATGATTGATCCTGTTGACCTGATCATTGTTGAAGGCACGCTTGTCTTGTACCAAAAGGAGCTTCGTGATCTGATGTTCATGAGAGTATTTATTGACCAAGATAGCGATGAACGCCTGACCAGAAGAGTCCGCAAGACCAAAATTAGAAATGGCCACACATTGACCATCAAAGAGCTTCTTGTAGAATATGTTGAGAAAGTGAAGCCTATGTATGAAGAGTTTGTCTTACCGGTAAGTTTCTGTTTTTTAGTTGATTTTGTTCATACTCATCTATTTTATAGTCCAAGAAGACGGCTGATATTGTCATTCCTCGAGGTGTAGAGAACACAATTGCCCTTCAAGTGTTGACAAACCGTATTGAAGAGCATCTCGAGTCACGCTCAAAGGAAGAAAAGAAAGAGACTGTCAATCCCAAGGCAGCCAACATTTTAGCACAATCTGTCAACAGCTCATACAAGAACATTCCCAAATAAATAGAAATCATACATTGCATCCCTTATTTTGACCGTGCGCTTAATTTTACATTTCTCCAAACTTTATCTTTCTTATATGTTTTCAGTTTTAAGCAGCTATCTATTTGTTTCATGCAATGCACTCTCTCCTTTACTCTTTTTAGACTCCTTTTTTGATATATTGCAGAAAACAAGAAAAAAGGGGGAGAGAGAGAAACTTTAAATAAGATAGAAACTTAGTGTCCTTTTTTCTTTCTTTTTTTTTTAAACTAGAATAGGTTATTATTTAAAGTGTTGTATATATCTACGCTTTGAAACTAGATAGTTGTATCAAAAATAGAGTACAAATAAACTAAAATAAGCTTACTTGTACCCACTTTTTTTTTTTTATCTTTTGGTGATATTGCTTAATACAGAGTGACTATGGCAATAAACTACCGATAACATAAAGGGAAGTTATGCTTAAAGAATGAAATAACCCAACAAACACTTGTTACTTGAATATTACGATGCATCGTTTCTATGCCCAATGTATCTCTGTAACTAATTTTAACATGGCACTAAAACCTTTAAGCGATTTCATTTCCGCTCATCTGAGCAGAAAAATGAAATAAAGAAGCGACTTTACATTTTAGAACTATAAAGTAGAAAGTGAAAAGCTTGTTTGGATTCAAATGAAGCCATAAACCAGGGGGGGAAAGTGAGAAAAAAGGGGGAAAAGGAAAAGAAAGAGAAAATGGGCAAAAAAAAAAAAAGAAAAGGGCAAAAATCAAACTTTTTTTTTGCCGCTTTTTACCAGACTACAGAAAAATGCATACATAGAAGAGAGGGGGGAGGTTGTACGACATAAAGTAGCCACTTTGTCACATGAGGGCTTTCTGTATTGGTTGGCGATAATACCATACAAATTGATTGGGAGTTTGCATCGTCAAGGAAGCTGTTTAGATTCAACATATTTTGTAGTTTCCCCTTGCGTTCGATTGTTTCTCCGAGACTTCTCGCTTTTTTTTTTATCGTTTTTTTTTTCTTATTTTCTTCCCTTTTTTAAAATATATTGCTTTCTTGTTGTAAAGAAAGAGGGATTTTTTCCTATTAAGCAACACACCAAAAAAAAAAAAAACTCCCGCCCTTTTTTTTTTCTTTGACGATGGCACCTATTGTGTTAAAAGTAAAAGGCAATATGGAATCACTACCGTTTGGAAGTGATCCCTCAGAAGATCTTTCAAAGACCTGGAGAGTCTGTACCAAAGTGAAAGACTCACTAGAAAATGGATCTAGACTAGAGAATTTATCATGGCGACTATGGTTTGCTCACAACATCAACGACTGTAAACGAAACAGGTCGGCCTCTGCCCTGCTTCGCAATTTTAGAATTCCTGACAATTTTGACTTTCCAAAAGCCTCTCAACAGAACAAGAAAAAGAAAAAGAGCAAGGCAGAACTGGAGGCAGAATACAGACGCACCTTAATGGTGCAACAGACAAAACAAGCTGAGCAAAAGATTCAGGACGCTAAAAGTAAAATACTCTTCAATACCATCAACACCGATAAGCAATTATCAGCAAACTACCAGGCATCGTCAAAAGAATTCACGCTTCAGCAGTTTACATCAGATCAGTCAGGTGACCAGGTGATTGAACTAGAAGATATCTTCAAATCGCTTGGAGGAGATATGCAGGCGTACTTGAATCCCTCAGAAGAAAACCCTACAGCACAACAACTGGATACCCTTATCAATGCATCATGGCCTGTTTCATCTGACAACAGAACTCCATCTTATCAAGAGTCATTTCATGAGGAGAGTGAACACGCTACGATTAACTTGATTCATTCTAATGCAACCTCACCCCGTGCACTCCCTTACCCTCAAACGTCTGCAGTCTCCACTCCCCTTCATATGACATCTGGCTATAATGTCTATCCTGAATACACCAATGGACAGAATTCAGCGCTCTATGTGTCTTCAGAAGCTATGCCGCCTATTCCTATAGGCACCTTACGCAACAAGCTATTGACAACACTTCCTAAAGAGACACTTGAGTCAGCAGGACGCCTGCTGAATAAAACGGATACCATGCATCAAAAGCCTACAGAGAGCAATCACAGTCTGAGTTACCCCTCCCTGGTCCAATCAACACCCAATACACCCTACCACACTACATCTTCTTCATTCCCACCACCACCTTTTATGACAACACTCCAAGACTCTTCTTCATTTCTATCTTCATCTTCATCTTCTGCCTCTTCTCCATCTACCTCAACTTCTGCTTTACGTTTTTGCATTCAACAATTACCTAGTTCTATACCATCCTCGACCATTCACAAAGATGCCATGTTTGTCAACAAACCCAGCAATAACACAGCCTATATCTTTTCACATCATCAGTCTAAATCATTACCAGCCTCAAGAGCCTCTTCTCCTCCACCTTTGCCAAACGATAGCGCAGGTCACTCTTCCAACTCTTCTTCAGCTGCTTCATCACCTACATCTACCAACTCATGTTATTCTCCCAATCAAAAGAAATCCAATGGCCCTATCAATAGCTCTCCTTCAGAAGGTAAAATAC